>JAYKAV010003217.1:0-139995 GCA_035582835.1 Phoebastria nigripes | reverse complement strand
CGGGGCGCTGCGGGCTGGCCCCGGGCCCTCGGCCGGGGCGCGGGGCTGGGAGGAGGCAGCCGTTCCGCGGGCGTGCGGGGGGCGAGCGGCAGCGGCCGCGGGCTGCAGATGGGCTTTGACAGGTCGGAGGCGGCGGACCGGGCGCGCTTCCTCCCGGCCGGTTCTTGTCCCGAGCGTGTTCCTCCTTCTTCGCCGCCGCTTTGCAGATTTCTGCGTCCGAGTCTCCGCTCTCTGGCGGGGCGAGCGCCGAGCTCGGAGCAGCCGTTAGCCGGGCACGCAGCATCCCCGGTGCTGGGCCTGGTCCTGCAGCCGCCGGGGAGCTTTGCCCTGGCCGGAGCTGGCATTGGCACCAGGCTGCTGCCTCTGTCCCCGCTGCCGCTCCGGCTGACTGCCCTGCTCTCTGGCGCGGAGGCCAAGGAGAACTGTCAACACGCGTGCCTCGTTACTGCCCTGGCACCCGTACCGCTCGGAACTCCTCGCTTTCGTGGACGTGAAGGCCTTTCTTCGGCCGCTGAACTTACTTTTTGGCACGGTGTCACGATATATAGAATGGGTCATTCAGAATCAGGATTTTTTAGCAGCTCTATTTACGTTAAACGTACTATGGGCTCTCTTAGTATATCAGTGGGAACAGCAGCTGTTTATTCAGTTAAGGAAAAATGCCATCGCTGGAAACCAAAAGCAGAAATGTAAAAAATGGTGCAATACAGACCGAGTAATTTTTCAGCCTTCTAGAAGCACTCTGCTGTCCCACGTTGCGTAGTAATTGCACTAACAACTTTGTGCATGTGTTTCTTTTCTCTTCTGCAGGCTGGTAAAGAACAACAGATCCAAATAGGTAAGTCTTTTTAACTCTTATTGCTGCTATCAAAACGGAAATAAAAGAAGTAAGCTCAACAAACTAGTTTATTTTCTGGAAAAACGATCTGTATGCAGGCAAGCGTTCCCTTGTGTACCCCCACACCATTACCACCCAGGAGCATTTGTAGTTTCACAGTGATGTGGATGACTTGAATTTGCATGCCCTCTCATTATGCGTTTTTGCATCCTGATACGTCCGTGCTTCCCTTCTTAAGTATAAAACACCAGAAGTTAAAAAAATGCAGCGTGCTTAAAGTAGCCCTCTGAATATCACGGCAAATAATCGCTGTCTCTGGGTCAGATGCTTTATCTTCATTTCTACATTGCTGAATCAAGGAGGAAATGCCTGCTCCGTTTGGCTCAGGCAAACCGTGTCCTCATACCTTTTTTCTTCTGTATTGGAAGTGTTCAACCTTTTCCTTTAGCTGGAAAAAATTTGTCTAATGCCGAGGCCTCTTCACATTCTGTTGATGGCACAGCGTGCTTGCCGCATGCCTAGCGACAGTTGTTCGCTGTTGCGTTGCAAACTGATAGACTTGTGTAAGAAAGGTCGGTGTCTGTGATGAACGGGGGTACTGAAGTGAAAGGTGCTTGTTAGTGCCCACGGGGGACTTTGTATCGAAACTTAAGCTCTGACTCTTTTCTAAAGACAGGAAGCTTCGTATAATTAGGAGCATGCGCACACGGTTTAGTTTCAGAAGATCTGCGTTCACGTAAACTAACGGATAATTTAGCGCTCGATGGGATGGGAGAGGTTGTGGAAAGATGCGGCAGCTGGCGTTCTCCCTGCCAGGGCGTTAGTGCAAGGGTGTGCCATCTCACGCGCTCCTCAGCTTACCCAGTTGTGAAACGAGCCTTTTAACAGTTTGCTGTTGAGCGCCAGTGTCTGCACACCGGGCGTGCTCTGGAGCTTTTCAGTGAGAGGAGCGGTAGCGGTGGGAAYGGACCCCAGGCAATTCTATTTCCAGTTGCCGTTAGACCTCCAATTTTGAGGTTTTGGTTCAGGTTTTGATCTGAGGTTTTGTTCAGAAAAGAATTTCAAGTATTTCTCTAAATTTTGGAGGTCTTGTCTCAATTTCAGTTCTGGCACTGCCGCCTTCTGGGCTTAGGTTGATTTCCACTGCGATCAGTGAATAATGGGAATTGAGACAGTTAGGTACATTTAAACCTAACTGGCAAACAGACTTTTTTTCCAGTGGTATGCTGATCCTGTGTTTTATTTCTAGTCGTTTCCATGAGAAATGGATTGTATTTGAATTTCAGAAACCATAAGCTATACAGGAATGCGTCTTTTAAATTATACAGTGCATCAGACAAAATTCCTTGATCTGGAAAATAACATTTTTTCCTTCAACTTTTTCCTTTCTTTCGCGGCGTTGCCGTAGTCAGGAACGTTTGAGGCGCACGGGAACCGCAGGAGAGAGGGTGATATTGCATGGCAGAGGGTGAATCGGGCACCCCCCCGCAAAGCCCGCAGCGCCGGGTCTGCGTGCTCCGCGTGGGACAGGCTCTCTGCCTGGCTCTCGTGGCACCCTGGCAGCTTTTGCAGCCGATGGGATCTCGCCCTCCTCTACCTGGGCAGGGGCAGGAGGGAGGCGAAGAGGACGTCGGCTGGTGGGTCTGTCCGCTCGCAGATCCGTGAGTCCCTGGTCCCAAACGTCCCGCCGTGCGGCTGGGCAGTGCAGGGCCGATGGGGCTCGGTGTTGGTTGGTGCCCAGCGAGAGAGAGCTGCTGGCCCGGCTGCGTCTCCTCAGCACAACCGCACGGCATCTCAGTGGGTTTTGGGTCAGGCTAAGCAGGACCGAGAGTCTGGTGGCTTGCCAAGACCAGACTGTCTGTGAGTAGCTCTGGCTTTCAGGGATCGGTGGTGTTTTATTGAGGGGAAATCTGTATTTTCAAAGCACAGATAGCTAGGTAACGCTTACAGTCATTGGGATTTGTCCTATGCTTTATGTTTTTAAACTGTTCATATTTAAAGTAATGTTTGATCCTGTAAATTCTCATTCAAAAAGTATGGCGTACTCAGTTTAGAGTTTTAATGACGGCAGTAAAACCTGCGTTAGGATTGCCGCCAAATGGGCTGTCCTACTTTTAAGTCCCTATTAAGTGTCACTTCGCATCGATGTTGTATATTTTGATTTGGCCCAGGGCTGGCTGCTGTCAGCAGCTAATCTTTTCTCATAGCCTGGAAAGTCACTTAGGACAAATTAAAGCATATAGGATTTTTTTTTTTTTTTTAAGTATCAGTATGGAGCGTATTATAGAGATAGGGAGTTACCCAAGCTTAATTAACTGCGTTAATGCGTAAGATACTGCAAACGCCTGGAAACTCGGGAGAAAATCGTACCGTTGTCACTCGTGACGTAGTCAGCCTGAAGGCGCTGGCACTCGGCGTGGTGCTACATCTTCACTTTGCCTGCCTCGGCCTCCCGCACGGCAGAGCTTCGTCACTGCTCAGCGCTGCTTCTGGAAGAAAACTCGGATGTCTAACCTGCAAAACGGCAGTGCCAGGCTGCTCCACGGCCTGCATAAAGGGCGTTCGCCTGCATAAAACGCGTTCGCCTGCGATTCAGCAGAGGCTGTGAAAATACCACAAAGAATTTCTTGAGCTGTCTGTATCCCTGGGACAAGCTGACCGTGAAGTAAAGGAACGAGGACACTCGAGAGAGGTGCGCCACGTGAGGCTCTCTTCTTGCAGTCCCTTGCTTCTATTCATCCAACTTGCAGCGTCTAGCAGTGAAGTGTACTGCGTAGCCTCATCCCTGTTCAGGTGGAAAGTTGTGTGGGAATTCTCAAGAAATCCATCCCCCTTTTCTGTCTCGTCTTTCTCTGTGGGCATTTCTGCCACCTAAAGGCAGCCAAACACAGAGCGAATGAATGGTAGTTCTGAAGTGATCCAGATTGTTGAAAGAGAGGGACCAAAACTGCTTCTTTGTTTCTGGAAACCACCAACCAACGATGAAGGCAGAAAACAGTGGTGACAAAACCCCTGCCAGGCTGGTCTGTTTGTCACTGCACCATCTTTTCTTGGTATTAAGCAGCACTTTGCTAAGCGACTGGAACGGCTCTGTGCTCATCCCCTTGGGGTTATCTGTGGGATGGAAGGCTGACCTCTCAGAACATGGGACAGTCTTTTTATTGAAATGCTGTCCTCTTAATTCCTGCAGCAGCAGCAGCAGGAGGTAATTATTTTTTTTCCAGTACTTCCACTGCAAAGCTGGATGTCTGCCATTCAGCAATCTGATCGTATCGTAGCTTGGGAGTTCCATTCGGAAGGTGCAGGCACAGTGATGCTCTGGAGGTGTGACGTTAGATCCAGTCCTTTTGCCGAGGTAGCTGAGCTTCCTGACCCTACAAGCCACGTTCAGATACATCCTCCAAGAGAGGTGAGGGAGCTCTGGAAGCTGACGGTAGCTCACCGGTCATCCCGTCGTGTCAGTATGGGACGGTCTGGGGCTCGGCATACAGCCCGATGCTGGGGCAACTTGGACGGGATGTTATCGGGAGTTCCTGCACGTTTGTTTCCTTGCACGGTACCCAGCATCGTCTCTGCCAAAACAGTTGTGCTTTCGGTACAATTTCAATAGGTTTCCGTGTTGCTATTCCTAATTGGAATATCTGCTAGCAATATGAAGAGGCAGGTGTGGTTACTGCACATAGTAGTTAATCTACATCTCGTTGCCGTGGCTCAGAAAACATTTGGGAAAAAATGATGCTGCCGACACTTTCACTCAGTGGACATAAGGTCACGGTGACAGGCAAAGGAGCTCCTGTCATCAAAAAATTAATTTGTTCACAAAAGTTGGTCCTCTGGCTGCAACGCAGAAGGCTGGAAAGAGGAGAGTCCTGTTACCAAAATTTATTTACGTGCAGCGTGAGCAAAAAAAAAAAAAGAGAGAATAACGAACAGTAGATGAGGTTTAAATACTTTTTAAAAGAAGAAAAAAAAGTAATGTCTTCAAACTTGGATAGCTTGGTTTAGGCATAGAAATATTTTCTCTGAACTTTCAGAAATTCCTCCTTTTCCACTGATTCCACTGATTTCAATTTAGATTGTGCTTTTTGAAATCTTCTTTCTTAAGTGGATGTTTATGCATTTGGAATTCTACTGCAGACAACCACATGAATAATTTTTGATCCGTGTATTTCGCAAAATCTTACGCCTAAAAAAATAATGCTCTTCCAAATGTAGGTGATTAAAAAAAAAAAAAAAAAAAAAATTAGGACTTTTGAACCTTTACAACGCTGTCCGCAGTTGTCGTACAGTGCAAAGACAACTACTGTGAGCCAGCGGTGTCAGTTCTTCAATTTCATGTGCGTTTGAGGGGAAGAAAGCACGGACAGCCCTCTTCAGAGGCATTCTCCAGCTAATTATGTTTTGGCACACAATGAAAGAATGTGATGTTAAGTGTTTCCTTTCAACTTAAACATTGTGCAACTGGAGCAGCAGTTTAAAGCCGGATAAAAAAATGAAGAAAATTTGAAGTTAAGCGCTGCTTCTGTTGCTCTGTGTTTCTTCTCCGATCATTACTGTAAGCTTTGAATTAGCAGAACAGATCAACTCTGAAATTTTAGCATAGGGAAGGGAACACCTACAGCTGGAATTGCATTTCCTAAGACCGTACAGTCTGTGGAAAAAGGGTAATATAAGTCGGTGGAGGAGTTTAGATGTCTTCAGTATTCGGTCATGTCACATTTAATTTTAATTGCCTTTGAACAAAAGGCATTTCCTCTTCTAGCTCAGCATTTAGAGACTCTGGAAAAGGCTTTTGCTGACTCAAAAACTTGACAGTTCTTATTTTCCACCCTTTGTTCCTACTTCTTGTGGCTAGCTGGCTGTTCTTGTTATTAGCGAAATAGCTTTTTTTTGCCCCCGCAAGTAGAAATCTGGGAATACTGCTGCAAGATGGGCAAAGCAATTTCTCAGTTGTGCGGTGAACACAGAATTTGATCACCAGACTGTGGTCTCTGGCATTGAACATCCTGCTTTAAAAAAAAAAAGCCACGAAGAATCTCGGCGAGGTGAAAGGAGGAATGTCAGTCTGTGAATGAAATCTCATGGCTGAAGCGCGGGGCATGTGAGGATCTCGATTTTTACTTTGACCCAGTTAGGATGTACAACCCAGCGGCTCTGTCTCATGTTCGTGGCCTGGTGTCTAATTAATAAAAATGAGTTTAGAGTCTTAATTTGGTCCCTTCTCTAAGGAGAGAGATGAGCAATCCTGACTCAGAATTCCCAGTGTTTTAGATGGAAATTATCCTAAGGATATTGTCCTAATTAGGATACCAGTTTAAGAACCTGTTGGCTGCCAGTGAAAACCACACTGTGACTGCTAGCGGTAGGACGTGGAGCACGTTTGCAGAACAACGGACTTGAAAACGATAAGAACTTTTCACTTGCCTGGGATATAGTATTTGTGTATTATGTAAAGGTATTTGTAGGGCAAGAAGTTAAATGTCCATGTACGTCCTACTAGTACCATACATTGTTTTTCTGTCAAATCCCTCAGTGACTGCCGTAACAGAAAGTCGGAGAAAAAACAGTTATTTGAAGCCATTAGGAACGTTGTCTTGCTAAAGTTAATCGTTGAATGCATGAGTCTCTTGAAATAAGCAGCCACTGCTACCGGGAGAGAGGAACTAGCTACTGAGCTTTTCCTCTGTTAATTCTCAGTTCAAGTGTGATTCACACTGGGAGCGGGTAAAACTTAGCTCATTTAATTAAGTATATTTATTTGAGGAATTCTCAGTGGCACTTAGTGGTAGCATCTGAGCTACCCAATGGTGGAGTTTTTTAAATGAAAAGTATCAGTAATATCACTCTCATATTGCTTTAGCCAGTTCTCTCGGGAAGAGGAGAGCTGGGGAATAATTATTCTGTGCTAAGTGTCTTTTTAGCTCTCACGTAGTCTAATACAGAGGCAATGAGACTTAGGCTTCGGTCCAGTTCTCAGCAGCAGTTTGGCCCACAGCTTGACCTGCCCTGGGAATGTCTCTCCTYCTCCTTTTACAGGATGAAAGTCGGACACGGAATATCCTGACTAATTTCAGGTTAGAAAGGTCTCACAGAAAAGATAAACTCATTTGATGGACTTGTTTTACAGTGGTGTGAAATTACTTTAAGGCAACGGGAAACACACGCGTGTGTCCTGGTGCAGGGCTGCAAATGGGATAAGCGGTAACAGGAGAGGACCCTTCTCTGGGCAAAAGAGAAGATTCTCTTCTTTTTCTCATCCGTGCCTAAGAATAGCAGAGAGCGGAGAAGGAAAAAGTTGTTCTCTTAGGCCAATAATGCTATTTTCACGTTACAGGTAAGGGACTACACAGAGAGGCTTTTCTTGGCGGTGGGGGGGTATTGTATTCACTTAGGCAAATTCAGACCCCAATTGGAAGGTTTCCAGTCAGCTAATGCTGCGGCTAATTAGAGAGGAATCCTGAGCTGACTGGTGGGAACCGCAAAACAATGATAGGCAAATGGGGCTTTCGTTGCTGTTACCTTTTTTCTACCATGGCTTTGCTTGCTTGGGCAGTGCCTCTGGTGAAGCAGGTTAGCCTTGGGATAGCTTCTGCTGGCAATGGTCGCCCACAGCCTTGTCTGGCCACACCGTTCAGGTGTCCGGGCATGCTCTGACGCTGATGAGAGGTATTACAGCAGTGACTTCTCCTTGGAAGCACACCTCGTGTTTAGGACACGTTGCCTTAGCTAAGGGTCGTGCCGTTGAGCTTCTCTAGCGTTACCTGAGGACTTCTGCAGTGCTATCAACGGAGTGCAGTTTTGCTGGGTTTATAGCTTCTACGTATTGCGGTGAAGTGCAGGTTTTAGGTACAAATTTGTGAAGTTCTGTGTTGGTTTTTTTAATAATAAGCTTCTCTGTTGTTTTTGAACTCTGTTACTCAAGTTACGCGAAGAGGAAGGGCAATAGCAAGGTGCTGGGTAAGGGGATTTGTTGGAGGAGATCTGTAGAGGGAAGAGTTACTGCTTACACCACTGCTGACATCAATTGATTTATCAGCGGTACGTGATATCCGCTGGATTCTTTTCCCTATTTCAATTTTCTAGGACTGCAGAAATATCTATGCAAATTGCAGTTATAACCAAGCACGACACTTCGTTTTCAAATCTCAGTGGAGGTCTTGACACAGGAGCAAGCAATTCTGTCTAAGGTGTATGAAGGAGTTGCATGGCATTTCTTACAAGAGAACTCAGAAGGGTCGCTGCCTCTTCTGTGGCTATTAAGCAAACCTAAACCCCAGGAAACTCCCCAGATAACCCTGAAATATTAATTTACTTTTTTCTCTGTAAGTTTTGTGAAAATAGAGTCACAAAAGACCTGTTCCTTGAAAATTTTGGCATGTGGAGGGTATTTTGCATGCACTTAATGCGTATCCCAGCATCTGTGGTGTGTGTTTACTTGAGGTGCGTAACTGGGCACGGCGTCTTGTGTTTGTCCACCTTGGCATGATCCGTATGTTTTCCCTGAAGTTGARATGGCCTTCCTCTCACATTATCCCTGGTTTGTCGTACCTTGCTTAACRTGATCACGCGTCAAACGCTTTTCTTCTTCTTTCTTACGTGTCCTCTCGGTGTCTGTGTAAAAGTAGTGCAAAGCATTCCTGTAATAACAGTTGGCGGTGTTAAGAGTATTAAAGGCCTTGCTGGGGGGTACCCAAGTGAAGATCTACACGCCTGAGTGTTCYAGCTGAAGAGGGCGGTGACACGTACCTTACGTTTGCCTACGTTAGATTGGTGTGCTTATATCCAGACTAGCTATCCAGTAGATAATTTTAACGCAGATTGGTGCGGTAAGTGGCACTGTCCCCTGCCCTTTTAAAAACTACGCAGGGTTTTATCGTTCTTCAGCTGAACTTGTCGGTGGAGTGATTTGGAGTAGCTCTAACAGGAATCCTAAACTGGGGATTTTGGAAGGGGAGACGCGAGGCAGAGGGGTCCTACACACGTGGCGTTTGACGTTAGCCCTGAACACGCGGTAGCCGTGGTGGGTTGCGTAGTGAACGAGCTGCAGCTGGAGTGCTCTCTGAAGGAGCGTAGCCCCTAACAGCCAAGGCAATGGCCTGTCGCATCCTTGCGTTTACCGTTTGTTCTGGTGACGTGCACTTCTGTAGCTGCACATCTGGTCCTCAGTCTTCAGGCTCGTTCCATGCTCTTGTTCTAATTTTAGTTTGGTTTTGGGTATTTCTCTTGGCAGAATTACGAAAAAGCAGACCGAGACCGTATGGGTTAGTGATTCCAATTAGTACCAATGCAGACGGAAGCTACGTCTCCAACATCCTCTCTGCAAGTCACCAAAGAAGATCAACGCGGGAGGTATCCCAAAGCCCCAGACAGCTGTATTTTAATGTCACTGCGTTTGGAAGGGAATTCCATCTCCGGCTGAGACCCAACACTCGTTTAGTGGCTCCCGAGGCCGTAGTGGAGTGGTACGAAGACTCTGTGGGAAGTGGAAGCGATGCTGGTAACACGAGTCAGACTGGAACTGCTACGGAGAGACTATGGAAGAGGGAGCCCCTGTGGACCAACTGCGCGTATGTGGGAGACATAACTGACATCCCCGGAGCTTCTGTTGCGATTAGCAATTGTGATGGTCTGGTAAGGCTTATTTAATGGCATTAATGTCTGGTGTTTTACCACTTTGTGCACAGCTTTTGTCGCTTTTAACTACACATTGCTAATGATATCATTTAAAGAACTTCGTTTCTTAAATCCCTTAGAAAATGCCTCAGTACATATTGATGTATACAGTCCTGCTGCTTTATTCTGGGATAATTTCTCTGAGTTTGATGAGCCAAGTCCTTAATGTCACTGGTGTGAGAGAGAAAAAAATCAAACCTACGTTTTGTTGGTTTTCCTTTCTACTTTCATGAGGTGTTACAAATGGGAAAATTAATAATGAAGTCTTTTTAAGACTTAAAAGACGACCTTTTGGTGAGCAAATGTAGAATTTGGCGTCCATATCGTCACTGTGCGCTTCTCAGGTAGCAAAATCACGGGCTGCCCTGTAGTCCAAGAATGGCAACAGATTTAAGTTTTAAAGGGTTTATTTATGAAATAAGCATGCTTTTTGTTTTCTTACATGCAGTTTTGTTTCATCAGAAGGTATCATACGAGAATTGAGTGGTTCACATCTATGAACAGTTCGTTCTCAAGACTGCGCTGGCCTGATTGCTGTGTTAGTTGAAAACGCGTGGTATTTCATTGCGGCTTCAGCAGATGCAATGACTGGCTTGGTACACAAATCCCATATTGAAAGACCGGGCATATATTGAGTACACATACCATTCGTTAATTCAATCATGCGGTAAAGGAAGCTAACAATACTTACCTTGTACTCTTCAAGTAGCAGGAGCAGTGGTGGAACACGACTGCAACGTCCAGGAAGATTAATGTAGTGGTTACTCTACTGCTATTCAGGAGAGGAATCGTATGAACAAGTCGGCAACAAGTATCCCTTCTTGGAAATAGGTTTCCCTCTTCCCGTCACATGCCGCATGTTGATGATTCGATTCCATTTTGCGATAAGTACTGGCTAGCAACCCTCCCCACCTCTGCAGTGTGCCTCAGTCACCGTGTGAGTAATGGGATCAATCTCTCCAACTCCTGAATCAGAGCTTAGGGCTATGCACAACCAAAACTCCTTGACTTCCCTTACTTAAAGAAAGGAAATACTGGTGGTGTTTACGTCTGAGGTGATCAACTCATGTCAGTTTGGTGTGTTTGGTTTGGTTTGGGGTTTTTTTTTTTTTAGGAGAATCTCTTGGCAGCGTGTTGTGTTTACAACGGCCGTGCAGACATCTGCCTGGATAGGTGCAGCTTCAGACGTAGTTCTTAGAATGAACGAGACCCTTGGGTTGAGAGCTGTATTTTAGCAGTAATCCTGAATGAAGTTCTTGTGTTAAGTGAGACAGCGCTTTAAGACAATAAATTGGATTAAATGGAATTAGATTAAGGAGTACAGCAGCTTCGGCAGAAATTGCCATGTGGCCGGCAAGCTGCTCGTGTTGTGTTTTCAGTTAACTGTAATGAAGTAATTGCTGTCTTCGCAAACCTCCACACGTATAAGACGACAGCAGATACCAAAGGGGTCCTAAGTAAAGAATAGGAGGTTACTCGGTTGTGTGGCTTATTGCCGCTCTTTTCCCATAGCACCCAGGAGAAGCCCTTCATGTGCTTTCCATGGTTTTAGGGACCGGACTAGGAGAACACGTGCTTTTTGTTTGAGGAGGAGAGTGGGTAAACGCTCCTGAGTCACTGTTGTCTTTGTTTATCTCAACCCAAGCTGTCCCGTGCAGTCTTTGAGGGGCTTCTTCAAGCCCCTCAACCACCCACCGCGTGGCAGGGTTGGAAACCAAGGCTGGAGCACAGCCGAGGTATGAAGCTGTCACGACTGTTCCCTGCCCGTGCTGCTTTCGCACCCATCTCGCCGGGACCCCACCTTAGCCGCCGCTCTGGCTGCGGCGCTGCGTTTTACGTTGCTGCCTGGGGACGCCCTGGCTGGTGGAGGGCTGCTGCGGCGGCTGCGCTGCTCCCTGTTTCGGGCAACGAACGCGAGAACAGCTCACGTGTTGAAAACCACGTGTTTGAGCACTTTTGCTTGCTTACTTCACCTAGCTGTTGTAACAGTCTTTTGGAGCTCTAAGCAAGTGAGTGTGAAATAAATAAATAATCCTGAAGATTGATGGGATTTCAGGGTTTTTTTTTTTCCCCTCCCGCCAGCTCCAAGGTTAGCAGAAGTGACTTGAAGTTAGCATTTCTGGCTCCTCTGTTGCCGTACTACGCGTCTCTCAACCAAGCTAGAATATTTGATCCTCAGTGTATCCTAAAGATGTGAAGAGTGAGATAATATGGCTTAACAGAAACTGGAAGAAGAGTGAGAAATTCTAGGGCCATGTGTCTGTTGGAAAGATTTATTTTCGACTTGAAAGGAATTTAGACGCTCTCCAGTGTAGCCAGCTAGGTTCTTACCTTTTGGGAGAGAGTAAAGGGAATCGCCGTGGTAGCAATTCACTTAATGTATAGCTTATAAAAGAAGTTTGATATCATAAGTAACAGAAAAAGAACTCTTGGCTTGCCACAAGTTAGCGAAAGACCTTGCAAATCTTATTTTGTGCATAAGGAGATTTTTAATCATGACTCATAAGACACCTGCTGATAGCGGGGCAAAACTGTGTATTGTGCTAACGTGCGCTTCGTAGACTTCGCTGGATTTCATAGTGTTTAGCGTTTGCTCTCAGCAGAGGTATGGTTATGAGGAACACAAGGGTGCTAAATTTTGATTGCTTGATTGTAAGTRTATGGAATAATTGGCTTTTGCACTAATAAAGCAAGATTTTGCTCATGGTCTCCTCCTGAATCTAAACTTACATTTAAAAACCAAAATATTCGAACGCTTTTGTTTTGAAATAGTTTACGTATCTACTTTTGCAGTAAAAGTCATCTGCATGCCATCAGTTTTGCAAATTCCTATCTTCACATCTGCTTAGTATCCCTTGAAAGTAACCTGCTTATTTAAAAGATCGCATGCACGTGCGTGCACTTGTCACGGCAAAAGAACGCGTAATTAGTCATGTAGAAGCTGCCCGTTGTTTTTACTTCTGTGTTTCAGAAAGCTGGTGTTTATCAAATACTTGCCAGAGTTGCAGCAAAACTTGTAACTGAGTTACAGTCATCAAGCAAAACCACCCCTCCGGAGTTCGGATCGCATGTGGAGAAGTCTTACCTCGTCTCACTTCGGGAGGATTGTGTAGTTCGTAGCGCCTCGCAGAATTTAGCTTTCTGGTAACGGATCACGGGTACCTGCTATAGTTACTGCTGCTTTTATCTGCTCCCTATGTTCATGCTCCCAAAGCTTGCTCTGCAGTGGCAGTCTTTTGAAGTTCAGACGGTGCTGTCAGAATGCAGAAAAGTTGACCCAGCGTTGGGAAGGGAAGAGCGCTGATGAAAAACCTGATACTTTTTCTAGCAGGTTATCCTAGTGTCGTGCTGACGTTCATCAGCTGAAGGTAACAGCACCCTTGGGCTCTGCGGGCTTGAGAAATTGAAGCCTATGATCTCTTACCAGAGAAGGGTAAAAGGAGAAAAGCTCTTAATAACTTTGATCTGTAGATGGTAAAATTGTAGTTTCACAGACAGCAGCCTAGATTTCAGTCCAAAGATTGATCCCTGGCCTTTTCCTTATTTGGCTTTGGTTTAGTAAATGCTCAGAGGCAGAATACGTCGTAACAAGGGAAGGACGTACAATTGCGTGGGCAGGACGAGGCCAGGCAGAAGGCTCCGCTTACCCAGACGACGCTTGCGGGGTACATGTGCTCCCCTCGCATATTCGTAGTCCTTTCATTCTTGCGTTCCTGTGTCTCATCCTGCCTCCTTCCTGCTTTTCCTTCCTTTTAGTGCCTGTGYAGTAGCATCTCACCTTGGTACTCTTCTGCTGTCCGTCTCATTAGGCTCAGACTTACTAGGGGGAGTAAGTATTATGAAAGGTTATGGCAAGCCTTCCTGCAGGACTTGCCCAGCCCCTTCCCTGTTTACATCTGAGTAGTGTCTTCCCTTTTGTCCTCCGTATAAAGATCAGATCATTCAAACAGTCATTAAGAACTTAATTTAATATATCTGATTTAGCATGTCAGATTGTGTTAATGGTGCCTTCTCTTCCGGATAACTGTGGGYGTGCGTTTTGTGTGTCTCTGCGCTGAATGAAATGTTTCATCTAACGTAGATTCCTAAGCAAGGTAGTCGATCTGCTCTCAGGTGAGCGTATACTGGACAGCGGTTTTGCGTCCAGCTCGTGGGGTAGGCTTCCTGTTCCAAGGTGCTACGGGAGGTTTAATGGCGTAACTATTCAAAAGTTACTACGGTTTATCTGACCCTGCAATTTGCTGCTAAGAAAGTATTGGTATGCATCTAGAGGAGCACATGGTTTAGAAAAGTGGGAAAATAACTGCAAGACGTTCAAGGAGGTGGAACCAAGTTCAAAGCAGATTTGGCAGGTGGCAGTTTTCACAGGTTGCTGATGCCTGGTGCAATGCTGTACCTGCTGTGGACGGCGCAGAAAATGACCAGCCTCAACAAACCATTGCAGATGTTTCAGATTGTAATTAAACAGAAGACAGCAAACTTAGCATTTAGAAATAACAAAGTAAAAGTTTTAAATCAGTCTCTGCCTGTTGCTGTAGAGAAAATTACTTCAGCTTCTCAATTAGCTTTCTCCCTTGAGTAACAAAACCCAAACAGATGTTGGTATGCGATGCCTTTGGATTGTTCTTACGCTTTGAACTATGTTTTCATAGACGTGTGCCGCCTTGTTTGAGTTGTGGTCTGGTTTCTATTTGCATATAGGCAGTGCCAAGTGGGAATGTTGTCTTCCGTTTCTTGTAGAGCACGAACCTTACTTGTTTTAAACGAAAGGGCCAGACCCAGGACGATSAATCTTGAATCTTTGACTTCTGATACCAAGTAAAATGTGACTTGTTTTGTTTATTGGAAGACCATGGCCTTCAAGTCCAGGGCTGCAGACACTCATTGGAAAGTACAACTGTTTGCAAGTGAAAGATGTTCAGTAGTCTGCCTGCCTTTCAGTGTTCAGCTGTCAAACCAGGGAAATCCTTGAAGACAGACCAACTATCAAGAATAAAAAAACCCAAACCTGCTCAGATCCGTCATTTGTGATGGATTATTCCTGACTTGCTTATTGTCGTCCCTTTTTTCTAAGGATATCAAGACATGAAGAAACTTGTGTGTGTCTTTACGATCAGTACTTTCACACACGTTAACGTGCAGCTGTCGGTATTCTGGCGTATCCTCAGAGTTTGGGTTTGATTACCCGACATGACAGCCCCCTAGCACGGACCTCTTGAGAGTAGGGACTTTTTAAATGTTAGCCTTTAACTTTGTGTCTTAATTTCACCCTTTGTGAAAGGAAGCTGATGAGAGTTGCCTACCCTCAGTGGTTTTGGCATTCTTTTCATTAACGATTATGGAGTTATTTGAAGTCTCTGAACGGAAGGATGCACAGAGATGTGTACAGTTACTTTCCTTTGGCAAGTATGTTTGAAATACAGGCTGGAGTATCTCAGACTAGAGGCACTTGTGCAAAGACTTAAGCCTTGGTTCAGGAAMAGCCTTAAAAATATGCTTAAGTTCGGGCATGTGGTTAAGTGCATACTGGGATCTAAGCGGTTTCAGGACATATTGATTTGTTTCAAATGCTTTTTTATTACCGTTGTTCTATCAAGACTGAAGTATTAAGGCTTATTTCTCGTTCATGTGTTGGGTACTAATGTATTGGTTCAACATGATTTCCCCCAAGCTGGCAAGACGATGTTACTAAATGGAGAAACAGCTTTCTAGGAGCTGGTGATATTTTATCTCGGCGTATTAGAATAGCATTTTGGAGACAAACACTTGAACTGCTGCTGAGCATCTGGTTATAGCACATGGGAAACTCTTGATGAGGTTAATTCCAGCGTCCTGAAGAAGAATGTTATTAGGCACCCGCTGTYGAGCAGGGCTGCTGGGGGAAGGTAATGGGAGCATCTTGACTTCTCGATGCGATGCCAGTGAGCACGTAGTGGGGCGTTGGGTGTAGGTGTGGGTGCTCTCAGGAGGGGGGGAATATGCATCGAGGCTCGAAATGGGACCGTCCCCTCGGCCCCAGAGGTCTCCCCCAGCCCAGGCTGGGGGCAGGGGAGCAGCGTGGGAAGCTGTGCGCTTCCGCCGCCCGGGCTGCGGCCGAGTGGACATCTGGTAACCCGGTACCTTCTGGGAGCATGAAACACAGGAAAACAGAATAGACGGCTGGGGAGACAGAACCGCGTCCCGACCGCGTGCTGCTCTGTGCAGATGGCTGCAGCGTCTTAGACTGATTTAATGTTCTTATATTCATGCTACCCTGCCCTATTGCGCACTTCCCACAGTAATTGCATCCTTGCAGTGAACTCCCTTAACCTGCCGTGCCTGTTCTTACCACTTGCATTTTGCTGTGCTTGGCAGCCCTGTGGACTTATTAACTGGGCTTGATAGGTTGCAGCTGCCTCTTTGGACAGATAGATCCCATCTGGTAACCACAGCCCGTCCTCCCCATTTGACCGAGCAGCCTTTGGTCACTGTCCGGCTGGGCTTGGACTTCACCCCCGTCACCTCTCCAGCACGTAGCACTTCCTGGAGGCTAATACAAACTTTTCAGACGTAGTAATCCCTAGTAAAGAGGATTTCTCCAAGTTCAGAAGCTCCAGAAACTTGGAAAAATGCAGTGCCATCGTGTCGCTTCTTCAGGACTTCAGGCTTCTTGCATAAAACAGTGAGGGAAGGAGTACTGAGAAGCGAGGTGATGGTGATTGAAGTAAAAAGTCAATATAGTGTAAAATAATATAATATAGAAATTCTTTTATATGTCTAGTTTGCTTCTCCTTGAAGTTGTCACTCAGAACAAGCGGGTACTTCATCCTTACTTTGTGTAGTGTAGTCAAAGTTCATGCAGATGGTTGCTCAAGCTCCATTTATTTCTTCTCTGTTTTTAAAACTTTTTCTAATGGGGCCAGATTCGGGCTAACGATAGATTTGCCTCACTTCTTAGCCCTTGCGTCTCCTTCTCTCCTCCTGCCTTGCATTTCTCCCATTCTCGCTTAGAACAAATTGCCCTTTCCCATGTAAAACTTCCCTTTTCTTCCAGAGCTCTCATCGAAACTCGTTTTTGTGAAGCTTTCTCTGTCACAGTAAAATGCCAAAGAGTTGGTGTCTGCAGGACAGATACCGTAGGTAGATGCGTGAATCGCTTGGAAAGCATTTGCAAAAGATGATGTGAGCCGGGAGAAGATCTGACGCCTTCCAAGTCCCAGCCTTGCTCTTGCCCCTCTGCCTTCTGCCCTGTTCGTCGGGGAACCTCAGCCCATGACCGAAGTAAGATTAAACAAAGCAAGCTCTTTTTTTGGAGGTGCAGAGAGAGTCTTTGTGCTTCAGCAGATAGTTTTAGAAACCCGTTGTTCACACCAACTTCTGGCTGTCTGTTCAAGGATGGCGCGTGGGGGAAACCTCCGTGCTTTGTACTTGGTATACAAAGTAGGAAGTAGTAAAAAGGGTTATGCTCAGAGTTTCCACTTGGTTGTATGCTTTACGTTTGCAAGGCTGATTGAACCGCTAAGTCCTCCCCTGAAATGATAATTTTCCTAAGGGCTGCAGCTCCCTCTCCCTTTGTTCCAAGGATTGTGTGGTCATAGGAAAAACTGAATAGATGTACAGTAGTACTGCTATGGACTTGATCAAATTGGGCCAAAATATAAGGAGTCGCACAAATATCTTTCATAGCACGGAAATATGCGATCARTTTGGGTAATAGGTTTTCCAAATGGAAAAAGATGTCATGTATTTTTCAAGTGGAGCACAAAAGCAAAAGGCCTGACCGTCTCACTGACCTGAAGAAATCCCTCCTGCAAGAGCTGCTCTCCTCCCGCACGGAGAGGGACGGAAGCAGCCCTGTCCGCTGCCGCTTCCCTCTGCAAAAGGTGCGGAGAAGAATCCCGGGTAAGGAAAAACTGGGAGCGTGGCCTGATCCGGTTAAATAAATAAAATGGATGAAGTACGTCGCGCATCCCCGCACCATGGTCCCTGTCTGTCCGACTGCTGATACAACAAAGAGACCAGCTCCTGCCGTGGCACGGAGTGAGGGGACTGCTGGGGAACATCAGCAGAGGGATTGCAGATCTCCTGGGCCTTGGGGTATGAATCGGGACCAAGAAAATCCCTTCTGAGAAAAGGGATCATGGACAAATCTGAGAATTTTTTTCCCCCCTCCTCTCCGATAGCCTTCCCCAAGCGTGATTTCTCAGGGGGAGAAGGAAGGAGCAAGAACTGGGACTGTAAGCAGACTTCAGCGAGGTATTTGAAGTCTACCTTTGAAGTAACTCGGTTTTCCCCCTCGTCGCTTTGCTTACAGTAATTCCTTGCTTAAGACCGGGGCTCGTGATTCCTGACAAAACACCGGGCTGCTGGAGCCTACRTGGTTCCCCCAGGGCCCCAGCCAGGGTAGATGTGCAACCCTGCCGTCGTATGGACTCTGCAATTAGTCGAGGTGTCTGTACGCGACACTGCAGAATTTTTTAAAAGTTTTTTTTCAGGGGGCTCGACAGTCTCCTATATAAGCTGTCCAAAGATTAAACGCTTTAAGTTCCTTCTTTATTTGTGCCGAAGTGCAAGTGATGCTTGATGAGAAACAAAGGGGGGAAGAAACCCTTTTCTGCTCGCTTAATAGCAGCCAACTTAAAAAACGATCTCTGTTTTAATAGCGTTTGCAGTTATTTTTGATTGAGAAATGAGGTTTTTCTTACTTAACAGCACGTCCATTCGAAGATTAACGTATTTATGAATTTTTCCACATTATTAGCCAGGTAAAATCTGTCTGAACACATCACTTAATGCTGTGTGCATTTGGCTTCAGAGCAGTCCATTTAGCAGCACAAGCAAATTCACGATAACACAGATTTAAACTGCGTGTAAACCTACTAGATAATAGTTACGTACGTGTCTGTCTTAAATCTAGAGGTCTGTCCCAGCCTGGTTTCATTAAGATCRCCGTATCTGTTGTGAAGATCCTGGGATCGGTTACGCTTTGCACGTTTTAAGACAAGCGTTACATTGCCACAGATGCGTGTCCTGGACCTCTGTGGCAGGAGAGAACTTCACGTCCCTTGCTTTTATCAGAAAAAAGAAGGTATTTAAAGTACAAGCCTACTGAGCAATTTTTTCTGGTGCTTTAATTGCCCTTGAATCCCTTCCCCACTCAGTCCTCCCGCCCTATTCCAGTAAAGCCGTGGTGCCTGCTCACGTCCAGGTTCCCCCCTCGGGTGTTGGCGGGTGGGTGTGTGGGCACGTGCGTGTATATGTGCGTGTATGAATATTTTATATAGAGAGAAACCTTTTGCTCCTCAAGGGTAGTGTAGCAGTTAAACTTGAAAATAACATTTATTAGTTTTTTAGTTTATTTTAACATATTTTTCATGTGGCATATTTTAAGGAAAGGAATTCTGTGTACAGTAGTGTATTTTAAGGCCTCGCGTCCCTGTCTGGAGGTGTTGTGTCTCAAAAAGCARAATGACTCTGTTCTTATCATCTTTCTTTGCTTACTCTTCATTTCACTGATGGAGTAGCTTATAGAGGCGAGAAAGTGGTTAAGCTATGAAAGGGATGCTTGTTTATGGCTATGAATATGTGAAAATAAACATCTCTCATGCGTGGATTTGGACAGGTTTGAGTTTATATTCCAACAGCGTGTCCCTGCAGAACAGTTGTGGTTTTACAGCCCTTCTTGAGCTAATCTTAACAGAAAATAAATTTTGCTAAGCTGCTCCTTTGCCTGTGTATGTAGAGTACGCCTATACTAGCGTTTCTGTGGTATGGGTGCTCTGCAGAGGCGGGGGGGGGAAGTTGCCCTATTTCTGCATAATCCAACAAAAACACTATCCCTTCATTTCACCCTCAGAATACCACTGAGTCTGCTCTTGAGTCCAGATTTTTCCAGACTGTGCAGAGCCCAGGAGGAGCAGGAGCGGGTGCTGAACACTTCACAGTCCCTGTCGGAGGCAGCGGTGGGTGTGATGGGGTTGGCATTGCTGGCTTTGGTGTCACATCCGTATCTGATTCAAAAACTCCCCAATATTGAGTGTCCTCATCCTGGCACTTGCTTTTCTTAAATAACCTGTTTCATGAACAGCAACCCAGTGAAGTTCAGTACTCGTTTCATCAATGTTTATTCCATAAGTATCACTGTGTAGTAAATAAATTTCTGCTGGCATTTGTGATTAGGTAGCATGTGGCTGAAAAATGAGGTTGGTCTGAGACTTGAGCTGCTTCCACTTACTGGAAGAAGTTCCGTTAAGCTTTCGGGGTTTAGCAACAGCTTGCTGTAGCATCCCAAACAGACTTTCAGCCTCCTCAGGAGTAATTTGCAGTCACTCCATGGCAAAAGCAACGATGAAGGCTATTGTAGGATGCGTCCTTTGATAGTCTTCCCTTGCTGACGCCATACCACCTTCTTCTGCTTCCCAAGACAGAGAGCAGGACTTAGAGGGACCCATCGCCCTGCCGTGGGGAGGCAGCAGGCAAATGACCCGTCTGCAGCGGGAGGCTTTGGCTGCTGAAGCTGCTGCTGTCATCTGGGGCACTGACGTTAGCCTCCATCCTCCAGGCTTTAGCTCTTTGGTGGATCAGAAGCAAGTCAGAGCGTGACTTGACTTTCACCTCTTTTGCTGCATTTTTTAACGTGATTGTTCTTGCCTCTCTTTGGCTTAGGGTATCAGAGCAGGCGTTTCAGACCAGCAGAGGGACTCGTCCCTTCCTGTTAACGAGAAGTGTTTTGATGAGGCCTCAAATGAAGGTCCCTTGGGCTTCCAGAGAGAAGAAATGCTCTGCCAGGGCAGAAGCAGCCTTGCTAGCCTGACTCGGGTCCCGCCACACTTCCCTTGAAATCATTGCTGCAGCATGTGGTTGTAGAAACCTTAGGAGACCGTAGCCCAAGCTGACGCTGTCCCTCAGTAGGTTCCTTTTCGTCACCTGCCCTGCTTTGCTTGTAGAAGCGAGGTGGCTAGAAAACTGAGATGATCTGTTCCTTCATGGCTTACATGCAATTCAGGGTGGAGCCAAGGAGCGTAATAGGCAAGGGAACTGTGCGTGCACCTTCGCAGGCACCCCTGCAGGGGTGCCTTGCGCTACCTTCCTGGAAATAGCCCTGTGTCGCAAATACCTTTCAGTCAGTACCCCCGCGCGCAGAGCCTACGCCGTCCTGACGGCGGCCTTGCGTGGGCTCTGTGTTTGGGGAACTGCTTGCCTACCTGTGACGTTTTCATTCCGCAGGAGCAAATTAATTCCTTGCYGCAACAGACTAGTTTGGGAACAGTCATCCTCCAATGACAGAAATGACTGACAAGGCACTTTTTTGGCAGTTTTGATGATTAATCGATATCTAAAATAGGTCAAAATGGTATTTTGGCCTCTGGGTTTCACGTCACTTGGTAATTCTGGTCCCTTGGAGCAGTTGGCCTCTGAATTATTTTCCCCGACCCAGAACTTCATTCGGAGACCTGAGAGCCAAGGTTGTCTGAGGTTTGTCCCGTTCTTCTGATGGCATGGGATTGAAGAAGAGAGCTCCTGAAGTAAARTAGCCTGGGAAGTGCTCTACATTGTTGGCATGCTGCCTCCAAACTCTCCTGTTTTCTCTTTCCTCTCTGGAGCTTATTTCTTCAGTCCAGGACAAAACTCGGAATGTAGATGGGATGGAAACTGTGCAGATTTCTCATGGGACATATGTAGAAATGACATATACAGTCAGCCTGTTGCTTTCCTTCTTCTCCAGCTCCCTCTGAAAGATCACCTGGGCAGCGGGGCTCTGGATGGAGTGATTTTAGGGGATGGCGTTGTACAAGGTGCTGGCATTCCTGCCCTTTTTTTCTTGGCAGGCTGAAAGGGTATTTCCCTCTTGGGAGTCACTTCTGCTGATGGATCCTCGCAGAATGAAATAAGGTTGGAATGAATAAGGGAATAGTTTCCAGCAGACTGCTCTTGAAATTACCGACGCTGTCAGGTTTTGAGGTGTTGTAGGTGCTTCTGCCCTACTGAACTGTTCCTCCTGTGCCTGTATCTTTTGCAAGAATGTGTTGTTTTATCCGTAAGCAGCTGTATCAAATACAGCTTTTTCTGGGGAAGGATCATCTTATTTGAATACCTTCCCAAAGTGGTACGGAAGGATTCTGTTTCAGGTAGGATTATTTCCATCCTTGTACTGTGCGAGGAGTTGGGTGGTACACCAGCAGTGCCGTAGATGGACAGYAGCAGTAAGAAAATAAGAGATTAGAGACTGAGACTTCTTACGAAACAGCTGTTGGGGTCTGGGGAAAAAAATAAGGGAAAGGGACAGGAAGAAAATTTGTGAATGCATAAGGCTTCCTTCATGGCATTGAAGTAGATCCCTTGCTTTACATTTACAACTGCGCTTACTGCCTTTCCGTTTGTCTTGTAAGATTTTTTAGAAGTCCACATAAATTGTAATAAATGTCCGTTAAAATGTTTTGAGCGAATTGCTGAGCCCCTGCCCTGCCGTGGCCCATCTTAGTAAGAACTGAAAGCCCTCAGCACCTGCTGGCACCTCCAAGGGGGACAGCCTTATTTCGTCAAGGGTTACTCTATTTAGCAAATGCTTAGAGCCCTGGAGAGCACGTGCCTTTTTCACGTCTGAGAGGATCACCCAGTCACAACTGTTGTGAAGGTTTTGGGACCAGCAATCCCTTTATAGGTGGAGACAGAAATGAGGTTTTTCTGGTTGGTAGCAGAGAGCCCATCTTGTGGGAARAGGCTCTTTCCAAATCTGCGCAAGATCAGATTTTTTTCTCGGCTGCCTGGTACGCTGCGATGGCCGCTGACGAGAGCAGTAAGCCTTTCTTCTACCCGAGCGGAGAACTTCTATGGATAAAGGCTTCACGCTGCAAACCGGCCTCCTGGCCCCTGGGGAATCTGTGGCCCCGGCCACGGAGGCGCTCGGAGGCGCGGGGGGAAACGCTCCTTCTCTGGCGTCTTTGGAACGGGGTGGGTTTTGCCTCTGCTGCCTCCGGGGGAAGGCATGGTTTTAGTGTCTTGTTAGTTCCCTGTTAGGTATTTCTGTAGGTTTTGGAGGAAGTCGGTTTCCAGAGATCTTTTGCGGTCTTCTCCCTTGAACTATGTCCGTTCAAAAAAGGTGGCRGTGGTTTAGCTTTTTTCGGAATGGGCTCATAGGAAGCATTTGTAGACGCTTTTTGGTAACTGGAAGCGAAGTTTTGATATTTGTCTTAAAACAAGGTCTCTATTTGTTCTCTGTTCAGGAGAGGGTGGCAGCAGGTTATTAAATAATTGAAAGCAAGGATAAAAGTAGAATCAATCCCATCTGGTTTGACTGTCCTRCATAATTCCTCATCCTTCAATTAAGGAGAGAGAAGATGGCTGGCACCAAAACTGTTTACTGCTGTGTCTTCTAGGCAGCGCTTCGCTAGTATTGATTTTTTCCAAGGTGTTCTGCATGCCTGCTGCTGTAGCAGCAGCAGTGAACGTGATGTCCTGCCTGAAAGTGCGTGTTTGAAGCAAGTCAAAGTAACGCTGTTTTATGATACAAAAGAAAGCAGGTTGGAAACTAGA
This sequence comes from Phoebastria nigripes, assembly GCA_035582835.1. NCBI lineage: Eukaryota > Metazoa > Chordata > Aves > Procellariiformes > Diomedeidae > Phoebastria > Phoebastria nigripes. Next base: position 116,972 of record JAYKAV010003217.1, on the reverse strand, counting down.
AAAACAGCCTTACCTGGAATTCACAGAAAGGCATAGTTGTTTAGCTGGCTTTGAGTTGTGTTTCATCTGATTGTAAAAAGTTGAAATTCCAGAACGACCATCTGCATAACGAACTGGCCAACCTTTTTGCCTAAACGAAGAGTCCATCAGAAGCAAACGGCTGGCTGAGCTGTTGCTGCACCAGGTAATGCAGCTCTTGTCCCGGCAACTGGATTTTCAGAAGCGTTAATGCCAAATGGATGGGTCAAGTGCTGCTCGTCTGCTGGGGAGCCAGGAGGTACGAGGTCAAGGAGGAGGCTGCTTGCCTCGAGTGGTATATTGGGGGGTTGGAAGGAGAAGAGGAGATGAAGTCAGTTCAGGCTGGCATCTGAGTGACCTGAAGCGATGAAATCCTAGTTGCCTACGAACTCTTTAGAAGAKGAGGACTTCACTTTGGGGGCTTCCTGGGGGCTCTCTGGAACGTCCAACAGGAACAGCCCAAACGCTTGATGTGGGAACTTAAGAACTACCCCAGGTTTGCCAAAATGAGTATGTGCTACGTAGCCACAAGTGGAAAATACGATGCTAAGAAGTCTAACTAACACCGTTACTAGTCTCTTTTATTCTGTTTTTCTAGATTGGAGAGAATATTTGAAGGTTAATTAAGACACTTCACAGTATGTTGTGAGTTAGGCGAGAAGAACAGACAGTTTGAATTTTAAGCTGCGCTGGGTATGCTAATGCTGAATATGGAGGTGTTTTAATGGAGGTCATCTTTTCTAGAAAGGGATTTAGGAACATCCATCTGTAGAAAGTCCGCGTGAAAAAGCTCCGACTCTTCATAAAACTAGAATGCCCCGGCTTTGATTGCCACAACTTCTAGACTTTTATTTATAGTTCATTTCTTATTTTGAAAAATTATTCTTTACGACAGAGCGTGGTTTTATGTGTAATTCATACCTTTTAAGCGACATATTTAGGGGCTCGAACTGCTCTTTACAGCTCAGTATAACTCTCCCCAGTTCGTGTCTCTCATGCGACTGCGAGTAGAAACAGTCACTGGTGGTAGAGCAGCCTGAAGGGTGCCGATGTACGTGTTGCCCCTGTTCGCAGCTTCTCTGCTCTAGGTACTGCTGCTTTAGTGCTGTCTTCTGTTGAATGTGTCCAGACCTACTCCAAAGTCACGCAGGAGGCTATCTGGTACTGCTGCCCCGTTTGGCGTGTCGAAGATAAGCCCACGCTTGCAGAGGCGGAGAGCTATCGGTGAGTGTCTGAGCTCAGTGAAGAGATACTGTCCGTAGCGTGGGTGGTTAAAAAATGGTCTGAAACAAATCACGGGTGGCTGGGTGCTGCTGTGGGTATCTGTTTTGTAGCTGTTACTGAATCACACCTTTTAGTCTTGGCTATGCATTTKCACAAAACAGTGCTTTTAAGGCAGTTTGACAAATAATTTCCTTTCTGGATTTTTGCTTTTTGTTACCAAAGTAGCATATGCTTCTTACATTTTTTTTATTCCTGGAGGCTCACAGCTAACAGTTTATAAAATAGCCCAAGCTTATTAAAATTACTAAGTACAACCCTTTTTTATAGTTTTAGTAATAAAAAACAGATTGTGTAACTTCTGTGGACCCTTGATAACACACATAGCGCACATGAATTGGGCTCTCATTCACGTTCTGCCTTCACATATCACATGCGGTAAAGTATGTGTCTCAGTAAAAGAAAGTAAATAGATACTGAAATAGTTAATGTTCTCAAAACTTAATCCTTGTAACCTCTCTCAAAGTTCTTATTGACTGTGGAGTTTGTACTGAATTTGAAACTGCATTTTGTAGGGTAGAGATACAGAAGCTATATTCAGTAATGCCTTTTTTGATGTTCCCTGTTTATTCAGCGCTGTACTTACTTGTATCTGGAATTTGACCTCGGAGCCGCGTGGTCTGAGGTTTGTAAAGGGTGCAAGAAACAAGACTGGACAGAAAATACCGCACGGGGTTATTGGGGAAAAAAGGGAAAAGCGGAAGGCAGACAAGATAGGTTTGTCTGTGGTGGGACCTCATCAYCTGCATACCAGTTCTTACCTTTTTCGGAGGGTCACACTGCGACTCTAATCATCGCGCTCTCATTCAGGCTCTGAAAGAGCTACGGAAATACAAGTTGGTCACTTCGACCTCCTGACCTCATGTTTCATCAGGAGTTTCTTGAAATGATGGATAAAGCTGCAGCACTATTGTTCCTGTTAACGGGGGGAAATACTTGCTTTCACCTGGATTTTAAGCTGATGCTTAGTTTTCGTGAACTACTTCTGCGACTTGGCTGATAACTTTAATAGATTACTTTGACTTTCTTTTTTAAAAGCAGCAACCATGCAATGGTAAAATAACTTTCTAATCCCTTACGAACCACACTGGCATTTGGCTTTCTTGTTTTATACCTGACTAAATCCCTAATGTGTAAAACTACTTTTCCTTTGAGAGATTTGGGTTTTTTTGCCCAAAAATGTAGAACCAATTTAAAATAATGAGTTTGAGGCAAATACTACTAGCTTTGGCGTTTCARTACTTTGAAATGGTGCTTCCTGGCTGTTGGTCAGCAGAATATTTCCAATSAGAGTACAATACATCAGTTTTCTGTTTCTTCTCTAACTTGTATCTGAGGAGATGACTGCTTTTCACCCTTAGTTTTGACTGAATTTTCTATTATCTTGGAAGGCCTTTTATGTAGGGACATCTTTGTTATCTACGTCGGTAGCTTGCCCGTAGCTTTAAGTCCTGTGTAGCAAAGGACCGGTGAGCACAGCCCTTCCAACTGCAGTGAAAGGCCGAGTGCTTTGCAGGGCTGATTTATGTGCTCTTTAAAACATAAATTAGCAAATTCTGTAAGTTGATACTTGTGGAAGTAGACTTTATTAAGGTTGAGCCAAGCTGTCCGGTGTCTTTGTTTCTCAGGAGCATGTGAGTTATCACGCYTGATAGTCTAGAGCTGTATAATTAGTCTTCTATACGGTTTGTGAAAATGACCTATAGAAGAAGCTCCGTGGGGAGAGGGACTGCAGCCAACTGTGGAGGGAGCAGCCCACAGTTAAGCTCCCATACAAGCCTGCTTGCCTCTAAACGCAGTGAAGATGATGCAAAAAATAACGAATTCCTACTTCATAAATACAGCAGGGTCAGGAGGAGTCGAAGAGGTCACCTGAAGTACCTTTCTGCTGGCATTTCTGATGGGTGCCAAGCGGAGCTACCCGCCTCCCTGATGCGCGCTGGCTGTACGTTAGGGCTTGAGGTACCCCTTGCTCTGTAAACCGGGTGGAGTTGCTGTCGATGTCGGAGCCCTTCGGGTGGCTCTGTCTTCCACGGCGCTGAGCACTCTGCGGTGTGAAGCGCGTTGCGCAACTGGGGAGATGGCAGCCTGGGACCCTGGTCAGCCAGCTAATGAATGCTGCGTGGGCAGGGGGSACCGCACGGGTACCACAGCATTGCTTAACGCAGCGATTGGTGTTATTCGATATCTGGAACGTTTGTAATTCGTGATAACTCTGAGGCGTCGTTCCTGACTGCTGTGTATGGGCAGCGGATAAATAAATACTGCTTTTGTGCGCCACAATAGACACGGTGCTGCTGGCCTCAAGTGTCCCCTTTTCCATCCTCCAGATCATGAGATGTTAATATTTTGGGATTATTTTATTTGCTTTGTAGTTTGGGAGTATTGAGCACTTGATTTGAAGTTCTTATTTTTCCTTCTTTGAAGGCTATCAAATGTCCTCGCTTTTTGTTTTCCTTTCCACTTCTGGGAGGAAGCTATGACTCTCACGTAATCCCATGACTCCAGGAGTTGCGAAACCACCAGGTTTACTGCGAGAACTGGCAACCTTSTGTATATAAAATTTACCTGTGGCAGAGGGCCTGAGCACCCCTTACCGTGCACCCACTTCAGGCTCCTTTCACAGAAGCGAGTTTTGCCGTTGCCCGTACCGTTTCACCGTGAAATAGTTACTAGYATAGAGCTTCTGTAATTGCCGCAAAGACAAAACTTGTACTCGGTAAATATTTCTACGGGGATATGCTGGGCTCAGGGAGATACTGGACCGCACTGAGCATGTTCCGTGCATACTTTTCAGTTTTTAATAACTGATTTTTTAAAACCACAATTCCTTCTTTAAGGACAAAGCATTTTGCGTGCCAGTTTTGCACGGCAGTTTGCCGTTAAAATGAATCTGCGTAGGTTTTCCAAGACCAAAAAATAGAGACACATTTTTCCACATAAAATCAAAGTTTGTTTTTTCTTTTCGCTTTCATATAACTCTTAAGGGGTTCCATTGATTTTTCTTAGACTTTCTGAAAAGGGAAAAAAGAAACCCAACATTTGGATTAAAACCAACCTTGAGAAATTTCAGCATCAAGGAATTTTCTTATGTATGTTTATAGAGGAGGCTCAAAAGCTTAATTTCAGTCCTGCGCAATGACCCAGTAATATGTTGCCATTTTCTTTTCTTCTGTGGAAATTCAACAGAATATTGGTTAGTTCGGTGGCTCTTCCGAATGTCTTTTGCTCCGTAAAGCGGTGCATCCATTAGTGTATTGAGAGGGCTTCGATTCCTCGGAGGAGCAAGCAGAAATTGTGGGAAGGGATTGTGCTCTCACATGGGATACAGAGATTAACAAGGAGTAGTTTTAATTTGAAGTACTGTACATTTTAAACGCGGTTGCAGATTTCTGCGGGAACATCACTCCGTTTTTATTATCCAGCCCGGTATCCTGTTTATTGTGGGCCGCGTGTTTCGCAAAGAGATTCTCGCCAGCAGCYGAGGAGTCCTTGATTGCACCGGGCCGTAGGGTTTGGAGGGATGTCTGTCTCGGTTCAAGCCTACTGTTTCTGCTATGTTTTAGGTTCATCATGGCACTGATCACTGATTAAAGACCTCATKTTTGAAAACAGACGTGAAAGACTGCGTATTTCCGATGCGAATTCCTGTAGTTTAATTCTCTATTCTCTCTTCTTATTTATTTCCTCTTTTACTGTAATAATGGACCATTTGGAGATCGTGATCCCTTCCTTGTATTCTTGGTTCTTACTTTTCTACTGCATTGCAGAATGGTCAGTTGTGCGTGGCTTTTGACTAGATTGCTTTTCACAACATACTGTCAAATGAGAGTAGTAATCTCATAGCGATGTTTTTATTGTTCAGATTACACTGAGTGTGCTAGATGTGTTTAAAATGAAGAGCATGTTTGTATTTAAAGGAGTTCTTGAGCCACAGGAAGAACTCTCCTTCGTTAAGGAAATGAGTGTATTGTTTCTGGTCAGCCTGACATTCGGTGTTTTAGTATGAGTGCGTCTTAGCTTCTTATTCCTAAATTGTGTCCGTAGTTTGGAAGAGGATATTAAACATTCCTATGTTTTCATCCTGGTATTCAGTTGAACAAATAATATTTTTCTTTGTAGCTGCAGAAGATTTCTTTGTTTTAAAAATCTGGTATTGGATGATTAGTCACAAACTTCTGCTGTGTGAATAATTCAGCTGGCTGTGAAACATTGCTGAGCAATGTGTACTGTTTGAATATTTCATTTGATTCAAAATTGGTCTTAATGTTTTTAAATAAATGCTATCTCACTCTTAGCACTTATTTAATAAGAGAAATCTTAACACTGCTCTGTGCCGTCTGTGTTTAATAGCCTTCAAGAACTGAGACTAAAATGATTCGGGAGCTCTTGCTTTAGTTCTGAAATGCATTGCTAGGAGTTCTGCAACAGATGAAACATGTGATATAACATGGATTTTATATCGCATTGATCTTCCACAGAGGAAGAACGAGCCGTCGAATTCCTGCTTGCTATACTAGAAGTAACTCGAAGGGTGCCGGTGCTGAAGGAGCCGGCAGCGCCGACGTTTCGCCCCAACGCCGCAGGGTCTGCCCAGAGCCCCGGGGGGTCCGTGGGGCTGGAGGCCCATCCATGGGGGAGAAGGGGTTTCATCTGCAAACCTCCTCCCGCCCTCCGTAGGCACCCAGCGACTGTATCAATAACATCTGTTTCTCAAAATGTGCAGAGCACTGCCATATTACTTTTTTCCAGCATTCTTCTAATGTGTAGTATTTTTTTATATGCCAAGTATGTCGAGGCCATAAATACTTTAACATGCAGAAGATGTGCAGCGAGAGAAGTATGTCCTTTTGGACGGCTTTTCCCCCTCCCTGCCAGCCCTGCGAGACGGACCTCGGCGGGGGCCTGGATCCCCTTACGTGACTGAGAAGCGGGCTCTGCCGGCGGCGCGGTGGCAGTCCCTGAGCGACGTGCCACYCGCCCCGGCTCCCTGGGACAGCCCCTGCCGTCGCAGGGGTGGGAAACCCTCCTTGGCTCGTGGTGCCGTCTCCGGATTCACCAGCTCCTCCTGAGATGGCTTTGCTAGGTGTGTGTACCTTGGTCTGCTCGTAACTTCACGTGGGGGCAACGTATTTAGATGGGTATGGTCAAAATCCTGGTATGTCGTGCTTTCAGCTGCACGAGGGAAGGGCCTCTTTGGTCAGCGTCGAGGAGTGAGGCTGTGTATCCATGCTGCAGGCTTCTAACTCTCTCCAGCTGTTTGTCCGCATGGTTCCAGGTCTTTGCTCGTCCATTTAATTTTCTGCCACCTTTATTTTTTTTAAGCCTGCTCAAACCGTGGAAGACTGTTCATGCTGGCTGCCGTTTCTCCGGGAGCGCACGGGTTCCCGGGCTCCGCAGCAGCAGCGAGGAATGGCGGTCCCGGCAGGCTCGGGGACAGCCCAGGAGCTGCCCTGCCTCCCCGGGCTCTGTCCCGCAGACAGAGCAGCTGCTGCTTTGTCACTTAGCCGCAATTCTGATAGCAGCTTGCAGCGACAGGCGCTGTGGGCAGCGTGGCGGCCTGTGCCCTTCTCTTGGGGTGGGCTTCTCTCTTTCTTTGCAGTTTTAGTGAGGTTAAGAGAAAATTTGTAATTTTGTGTAATTGCTTGGAATTTGAAATGAATGCCATTTATGGTCACTTCGGTAAGCTTCCTATATTGATATCAAATCTTCTCTGAACTTTACGTAATTTTTAAAGTATCTGTAGCCATTTTTATCAGATCAGTACTGTATGTGGTACACAACGTTGTGATAAAATAATACAGATCAGTGAGTCTAAAATTACTAAGTCTAAATTACTTGGAAGTGTCATAAATAGAAGAAAATGTGTGATACTTGATTGCTTTCACTTTATTTTGATTAATCATTATATGTGTTGCCCTGTGCAAGTTAGGCAAGCAATAACTACAGAAAGTACAATAAATGGAAAAAGAGAAAAAGGTAGGGAAGCCTTACAGATATCTCAGTAGCATTACAAGCAGAAGGGGAACTCTTCCCTGGTTTGCCAGATGTGTTTTGTGAACAAGTAATGGGACTCATCTGTACGTGTGAAGTTGCTTGACTCCGTCTATCCACGGAAGTCTCACTGAATCGAGATTTATGACGTGTGCTGTGAGCGTGTTACGCGGATGGCTGAGCTAATCGCTTTTGTTTGGTACAGAGCACTGATATTGTGGATACTGAGTACAAAACGATGCTTTGGGAGGCTAGAAAAGGAGACTCTCTGTCTACCACATCTTTTATCTAGCAGGAAGATCTATCTGTGCTGTCGGAAAGGTATCTAGAGGCATTCTGTCACAGGTTTTAACCCCAGTAGAYGTGGACGTGCTTTAGTCTGAGGGCAACACGTGTGTATCCGTGCTAGCTTAATGAATGAAGCCATAGGACTACGCAAACGTGCTTCTGTTTGCCACTTCTGTTTAGCGGTAGACTGTACCCTGATATTCCTTTTTTATTGCTGTTATTCTTTTGTTCGTATGATGTTTTCTTTGCTAAAATTTGACTCCTATTTCCTATGAGCAACAGGAGTTGGCTGCGTAGGTCGGTGATAGACAGCTATTCCAGCAAGGTGGTGGCTTGCCCCGCTGTGTTTATTTAACAGATGTGATACTTGATGTGGATGCTTTACACAGTGCATGTGCTCAGGTAACTCAGCCCTCCGAGTCGCCCCAGCAAAAAGGGGTGTCAGGGGTGGGCTGCTGGTACTGCGACACCTGATGCACCTTGCTCTTCGTCTCCACCGCTGCCGGGAGCTGGCTGGCCTTTCCCCCRCGTTCAGCGGTGCGTGTCTGTGGCACGATGGGGCAGGCAGAAAGGCCCTTTGCAAAAAGGCTAYAGCTAGCCATTAGCGCTGGATCTACCGGAATAATTTGTCAAAATCCCAGCCCAATTCATGCTGTCTCGCAGGAGTCGACAGTCGTGCCCGGTAAAAAAAAAAAAAGGCCGGGGGAGCGAGTGAATTCACCAGCCAGGTGATTTATCCTGCCAGGTGAGGTACGTAGCCATGATGTGTGCACAACACACAGTTGTGCCTTTTTTTGTTCATTTATCTCCTTGAGTCTCTCAAAAACTTGGCGCTCCCCAGCCTGTCTCCATGCTGGGGTGTGTGGGTCCCTGTCCACGGAGCAAGGGGTGCACGCAGGGTGCCGCCTGGCTCAGGCTCGGAGTCAACAGAGGCTGAAAAAAGACACCGTCCACGTGCTGCCAGGTGACAGCCTGCGCTCGTAACGCTGACTTAGCGTGAGATACCGCCGTGAGAGGCATTTTGTGTGCTCGTACCTAAATAGAGAGATGCGTACTTGGCGCACGAAGAAATTCTGGTGAGTAACGCTCGGGTTGATAGTCACGAACTGAAGAGGGGCGTCGTGGGGCAAACTCTACAACTTCAGAAGTTTCTAGAATATTTTTGAAGAAGAAACCCGGAGAATCAGTTGATTCTTGACAAAATATGGATCCCATGCGGCATGAGAAATAACATCCGCCCAGTGAATTGAAGGTATAACCCTTGGAGCTACACGTGTAGGAAACTTATAACCGATTTCCACCCACCGTAGCTCTGTTTTGGTGGAGGCAGGCAAAGGGAAATGGGCTGCAGGCAAAGCATCCTTCTTTGCTTTTATTTTCCTTCCAATAAATCAACCAGTGTTCGGTGCGACTCCAAAAAGTTTTCGTCTTTGGATTAAAAAAGYGAGCAGCAGGTAGCTGTGACGCAGGTTTTGCACAGTCATTGAACTGAACACACCTTAAGCTAACAGAGAGGGTGAAAGGTAGTAGTGTTTTTGCGCTGAATCTGTGTTTTTAGACGAGGCAGCACCTTTTTTATAAAAGCATGTTTATATCGACTCCTTAAGAAGTTTAGACTGGAGGGCTGTCTCCAGAAACTGCCCCCTCCCCTTTTGCCAAGTCCCATGTGTTTGTCTTGGCAGGATGCAGTGTCTGCTTGGCTGGTGCTGGGATATTAAATTGAGGGAACACAGAGCTCTTGATGCTTTTCAATAGGGCTTCTATTTAGTTAGCGGCAGGATAGAGCTGTCAGCCACCTGCGATTGTCCAACAGGGAAAAAGGGAGAACTAAGAGGGGTGGGGGGAGAGCCCTGGAAGCATTTTCCAATTTCATTGATAGGATGGTCAGAAGAAAGCATTTTCTGGGAGGCAGCAGCTTCGTGTTGGTTTSACTGTTGAGTCCTTTTGCTGCTGTTCTGGCTCTGTCAGCATTAGTGGTGGGTGAAATAAACGATGACGGTAGCTGAAACTATTTGGGTCAGTGCAAGCAACTTTCTCATTTTAACTTATCACGTGTGGAGAATCTGTTAAGAGATTTTGTTATGAGCCAAACAAGCGATTCGTGGCCCAAAGTGAGAATAGATTCAGATATCCCGATTCTGACACTTAGGGATGCTGTACGTATTTCTGCATTTCATTTTTAAGGCATGTGTGGAGATTGATTCATTTAGTTACTGTGCAGGAAACCAGGGTGTTGGGAGTCCATCTTGGGTACTCTTAGAAAGTGCTGGTGGGAGGTGAAACTCGACTTGGCATGGGCAGTGTCCCTCTTCGTTACAGAGCACCTCTGTTGGTCTTCATGAGAAGAATGATACTCAACTTCTCTCCGTCAAATAAAGCCCTCTTCTGCCCCCACCGCATGCTTTGAAGAATGGAAGGAAAAAAAAAGATTTGGGGAAATCTCCAGGAGGAGGGGAGTAGTTCCTTTGTGTTTTGGCAAGCCTGGACAATATGTCACTCTTTGTCTTGATTCTTTCTCTGACTTGCTGCTGCCAGTACCCTACTTGTCTTCCTTTAATTCAGAAAGAGCGTGTCTGAGGACACCGTTGCCTATGCTGTGTTCCACTTGGAGAAATGTCTTGGTTTTGGAGCGGGTGACAGTTGCACCAGGTGAGGCAGGAGGACCAACGCGCAGCTCTGACCGATTCGTAGCCTGAGAGGCCCTCTCTTTGTCGCACGAAGGAAGAGTTTCCTTCTCTGTCTTTAAGGACAGACGTCAAGGTGGTGGAGGAACCTCTTTCTAAGCGGGCTTGTGTCCTCTCTGAACACAAGCTGCAATCCTTCGTAGCTGTCATACGCGCTCGTAGAACAGCGAGGTGTGTAATGTCACAGACCTAGGTGTATTTGGGCCCTGCTCTCCTGACCTTGGGTGGGTACAGCCCCTTTGCTCGCGCTCGGGTGAGAACTGATCTGAGCAGTCGTGGGCTCTGGAAGTCTTACTGTACATCTTGCAGACAAAACTTGTCGCTGTGTTGGCCCGTGTTGGTTGCGGTCATTGGATTTAGATCTTATTCTTCTAAGCGAGCAGATTCATCCTCCTGAGCATCGTCTCTCCCCTAAAACAGGGGTGGCTGTCTTGTGCAGGCAGTTTTCCCTTTTCCCACTGAATTCTGAGCTGTCCTTGGACTGGGAAGTAATTATTTGGCCCTTTCACACACGCCTGCTTCCACACGTGCTCTGGTGAGAGCTGTTACCTTCTTCTCATTTCTACTTCCCTCCTAGGTAGAGTCCAACTACATAGCCCGTTCTGTTACTCCGTATTTGCACCTGTATGCTACTGAACGGTCCCAAGTTGGAACTTCCTTCTAGAGAGAAGGTGCATCCTCAGATCCCTGTGCTTATTGCTGATTTTCTTCTTTATGTAGTTTGCTCGTTTTCTTACTGAGGACTGTTACTGCAGCCCGACTTCATAGAGACAACCTCCTACTTTGCTGAGCAAACTCCAGCCTGCTTATGAATCTGCTGCTTATATTATTGACAACCTGCTCCATTTAGAGATGAACGTAGAGCCTTGAACGTGATGTTAAATTTCAATTTTGTAAGCTTTTAACCTCCCCTATTTCAAATCTTCACAGTAAAGACACAGTACGTGGTATTTCCAGATTACTCTCTCTATTACAGAAGGGTGTACGTATCCTAAGCCAGCTAAAAGGCGCCTGTAACGCAAATGAAGATTCTCACGTAGGGGGATGCAGTGAAGCTCTATTGATCATGCATCCCTTGTGGTGCAGTATAATCAATTATAGGTTGGATGACTGACTTTTTTTAGATCGTCAAGTTTTATGCCTCGGGTAGAGATAAAGCAGGTCTGTCTTGTGTATTCAGCCGGAGCAGTTGCCGTTTTGCTAAAAGCCTGTATAATGGTTAGTTGCAAGGAAGCCACATCAAATAGGTAAACATTTCGCTTTAGGATACTGTGAAGGACTTGAGCTCCTTGTTCATTGTATTCAGTGTAGCGCAAAGGCTCTGTGTCTTCATAAAAGCAACTGAAAGCAGGCAAATAAGGCATTTAATCCGAGAGCGTGAGCTCTTACAGAGGAATACAAAGCTAGTCAGCACGGCATGTAGTGTATCTGTGTACTCAGTACTGTCAGAAGAGAGCGGCGTTGGGTGTTTATCCTCTGAAGACCCTTGCTACGCACCGTGGGACAGGGGTTGGCGGGCCGTGCTCCGGAGCTGTCTCCAACTTGCTGGGCCTGGTGGGTCTAATTCAGTGCAGGGCTGCTAGTCCTCAGTTTGTAAAAGACATGAATTAAATATGCAATCCCGATGAGCTGCCGGAACAGTACTTGCATATTGCTCCTAGTTTCTAGCTGGAAGGGGAGAAAGGACAAAATACAAAAATAAACAAAAAATTCCGAGTTTTAAAGCCTGGAACAAGTCTGGTGTCAGAGGAGTTGATTAGAAAAGCTTGAATGGAGCATAGAGAGCAGGTGTGGTGCGAGAAACAGCTTATCCTTGCGAGGGACGTTCTAGAATGTGATCTCTTTTCTTTCTCAACTAAGTAAAAAAGGAAGATATTTTAAAAAAAACAAAACTAAAAACAAAACAAAAAAAAAACCCAAAAGAAACACGAGAGAGAGGGAGAAACCTGATGCGAGCAGGCTGCAAAACCAGGGTGGCAACGGAACTGCTCTTAGTCCTCACGCTTTACTCCCATGCATGCCACATCGGTCTGGGAGCAGCCATGTCACAATTCGCCAATATTTCAATTTTGTCTTTCTGATTTGCTTAAAGTAGCCTTACGTATTCAGTTCTCTCACTGTCCAAAGCTAGCTTAGGAGAAATAGCTGCTAATTAATGCCTCCATTCCCCAGAGTATCATGTCAACATTTTAGAAACTATTTCTGTGTAGTACAAGGGTACTAAGGGCTGTTTAAAAACATAATTGATATTACTGCCTTTTCTGTGGTAGATAAATTATGTTTTACAAAAATGCAGGGTTTTCAAAATACAGATACTAGCTGAAATATATTATTGTGAAGATAAGTGCATACATCGCTCAAAATAATAGCGAAGCCACAAAAACATTGGGATGGAGGCATTTTTCACTGAAGGTAATTATTATGTTGTGCACTCACTCGCTGCCTTTAAGTCAGTGGAGGATAGTTGAACCTGTGAGTATTTAGCTGTAATTCAATGTCATTCTACTTAAATGTATACATTTTTAGTGATATGAAGACGGGCAGCACAGAAACACTTGTGGATGGGAGTAGGTAGAGCTCACCGTGATCACGGTGCTGGTGTCATCCTCGCTGGCGGGGCAAAGAGGGATCTCTGTGCCAGTCTGTATGACTGGCTGCAGTTTCAGCTAGTTGTTCATTTACAAATAGTGTCGGGGAAACGCGTCCTGAACCTTTGCAGGCCAACCTGAAAAATGGAGGACTTCTCCAACTGGTATCCTTTAAGATTCCCTGTGTTTCTCCACCAACAACAACTTTGACCCCTTCTGATCAAAACCTAAACCTTGCTGGTTTGTGTCCTTCAGGAGTCAGCTGCCTCTGAGCATTGCTCGATGGAAATGCAGCCGACAGCCAGTCACGGAGCAGYGCCTAGCTGGAGATTTGTGGAGAAAAAGGGAGAGTTAACTCTGTCCCAGGAGGAGCGTGTGTGACACTGGGTCACTGAAACCACTGTTCACCCTCTTCTCTTCGTAATTATCATAGAATCATAGAATGGTTTGGGTTGGAAGGGACCTTTAAAGGCCATCTAGTCCAACCCCCCTGCCGTGGGCAGGGACATCTTCACCTAGATCAGGTTGCTCAGAGCCCCGTCCAACCTGACCGTGAATGTTTCCAGGGATGGGGCATCCACCACCTCTCTGGGCAACCTGTGCCAGGGTTTCACCACCCCCATTGTAAAAAACTTCTTCCTTATATCTAGTCTACATCTCCCCTCTTTTAGTTTAAAACCATTCCCCCTTGCCCTGTCGCAACAGGCCCTGCTAAAAAGTTTGTCCTCRTCTTTCTTATAAGCCCCCTTTAAGTACTGAAAGGCTGCAATAAGGTCTCCCCGAAGCCTTCTCTTCTGCAGGCTGAACAACCCCGACTCTCTCAGCCTTTCTTCACAGGAGAGGCGTTCCATCCCCCTGACCGTTTTCGTGGCCCTCCTCTGGACCCGCTCCAACAGGGCCGTGTCCTTCTCGTGCTGAGGGCTCCAGAGCCGGACGCAGAACTGCAGGTGGGGTCTCGCCAGAGCGGAGCAGAGGGGCAGAATCCCCTCCCTCGACCTGCTGGCCACGCTGCTTTGGATGGCAGCCCAGGGTACGGTCGGCCTTCTGGGCTGCGAGCGCACGTTGCCGGCTCATGTCCAGCTTTTCATCCACCAGTACCCCCAAGTCCTTCTCGGCAGGGCTGCTCTCAATCCCTTCATCCCCCAGCCTGCATTGATCCCGGGGGTTGCCCCGACCCAGGTGCGGGACCCTGCGCTTGGCCTTGTTGAACCTCATGAGGTTCACACGGGCCCACTTCTCGAGCTTGATATTGTACTGGTGTTTTCTGATGAACTCTGGATGAGCGGCACGGTTTCGGTCACCCTGCTCCCGTAAGYGCTGCTTGCTGGTGAGGTTAAGTGGTGTGGCCCCTCTGAGGAAATGGAGCTTGAATGCGTGCATGGGGAAGCCAGCACGGCATAGCTGTGGTTGGGCTGGCCCTGTGGCTTCCAGGGAGGCGGCTCATCCCCCGCAGCACAAGGTGTCGCGCCGGTCCCGGTCTCCTGCTGAGAAGGCTCCTAGGCTGGGGCCCAGGAAAGCGCCCGGGGCAAGAGCCACCGCGCCGCGTCTTGCTTTTTTCTGCTATTTCCCTTGGACCCTGCATTGGCCATTGCTGTACGACAGAAAAGTCTGTGAATTGGTGCTCGATTGTCCTGGAGCCTGACTCCTCGTACAGACCTCGCTTTATTCGCGTTCCCAGCATGTCAAAGACTCTGTATTTGCAATTCCTGTAGCATTAAACCGGTACGCTCTGATGGCATTAGAGGATCCAATGGTTGCTGGTACTATAGCACGCATACTTGGATCTACTGGAAACGTGGACTCCTTGAATCGTTTTGGTCACATCTCTTGAGTTGTTCAGTGTTCTTTTCTAGCATTTGTATACAGACACAGATGCATGCAATACCTGGTCTCAGCTGACAATGTGCCTGTAGCGTATTTGGTTTGTAGCAGTATCTGCTGATGGATGAGGTACCCTACCGTGCTAGATGCTGTGCAGACACAGGTCACGAAGACAGCTTCTGCTGTGAAGAGCTTACGGAGTTCAGTGAGAGGCAGGAGGGAGCAGGTACAGACAGGACAGGAGGCGGGAAGAATAAGATAGGATTGATGAGTACAGTAGATAGAGGTCTCGGCACTTTAGAAACCTAACTTTTGTCAAGCTTTTTTCATAGGCAGTTAGGCAAAGGAGTGTTTTGTAGAGGGAGTTGCATGAGAAAAGGAAGCTTTCATGTTTGGGGGCACCACGTCCAGTCTATTAGAGGGTAGTAAGAAGGAAAAAACCAGAACTTGGGGTAGAGGTGGGCGGTGGAGCCTGCCATCAAAAAATGAGAGCATTTACTGACCCCGTTGCATTGGACATGAGATGATAGGTAGGACGGGGATATTCTGTCGTGGGTTGATTTTGTAAAATAAATGCACTGTAGATTTTAACAACCCAAAGCGTTTCCTACTCTCCAGTAACACTCGGTGGCAAGTGTTAGCAGCACTTGACTTGATAATGGCCAACAGTGTGACTCTGCTGCCTTGCTAAACAAACTCTTTCACTTTCTGACATCTGAGGGTGGGCTTTTCAAAACACACCTGAGAATTAAATGACTTGCCCTTATTGCAAACCACTAGAAATGGGGCATTTAACTTCCTAAAATACTTTTGAAAATCCCACCCGTAATGTTTACTCTAATATTGAAGTTAAATGTATCCATTCTTAATGGTCACTCCACAGTTCTCTGTTGTGCTCTCTGAATGAATGGTTCTTTCCTCTCTCGCAGCTAATACCCCCATGCATATTTATACGGAATCGTGTTCCTCCTTAAATGCTGTTGATTTTGGCTCAGTAAGTGATTCCTTAGTTTAACCTGCCCTTGTAGGTTATTTTCTCAAGGCTTTATATTGTTTGTAATCCCTTATTATTGTCTGCATCTTTTCGCATTTGGGGGGGGGGGGGGGGAAATGCATTTTTCCAGGTTCTGCTTTATCAGTGGATTGTGCAGTAAAGCATGCACCGTTTGCTGTCCTCTGGGAAGTCCTCCTGGGTGGGCTGCCTGTGCCAGACTAGATTTGGCCTTCCTCCCAGTTACCTTTTATTACGAACTCAGGCAGGACTTGCTCCTGCATCGGTTAATTCAGCGGAAAGGTTTTCCCTCAGTTCGCTATGCACCATTACTTCTGGATTGAGGAGGACGAAAAGAGCTGGAGGGATGAAATGCATTCATGGGCGTGAGTCATTTCAAGACAATTGTAGATATTAGGCAGCAAGGCGGGTGCACACAGGGTGCTGGGCAGACCTTCAGCAGGTTTCCCCTGTGACACCCCTCCGGGAGGGGAATTTGCTGCCCTTTTGAAAACGGGAGAAGTGAGTCTGTAGGAAAGCTGAGAAGTTAATCCACCTCCCCCGAGTCTCCGTCAAGGTTGAAATGGTGCTGAGAACAGGCAGGTTTATTTCCAGCCACTGTGCCACAAAGGCTTCTTTTTGCTTTTGGTAATTTTGTTGTGTTCCCGTTTTCACATTTTAAGAATAATGAGGACAGTTCTAGATAAACTTCACAGAAGCACAGATTTCAAACTGCATCCTTCAGTTGATGGAAACTTTGAACATTGTTAATTTATAAGAAAAAGTAGTAAAATTAATAGCATTCCA
Organism: Phoebastria nigripes; assembly: GCA_035582835.1. NCBI lineage: Eukaryota > Metazoa > Chordata > Aves > Procellariiformes > Diomedeidae > Phoebastria > Phoebastria nigripes. The sequence continues at coordinate 100,500 of JAYKAV010003217.1, read as the reverse complement.
GCATTTCAGACTATGCTTTCCTGTATTGCTCCATAAATGTGCTTTTGTGGAAAAAAAAATTTCCACTACATACTTCTTTCTTGAAAATCCACCGCAGTCTTTTCTCCAAGTGAGCCTTTAAAAATATGTGCTCTAAACACCTGCTTGCTTTTCTCTCTGGCTGGTGGGGAAGAAAATGCTGGGCTGACAGTAGAGTTTACAGTGAAGATTCACTTGAAAACTCAATACCTGCTTATGCCCCTCTTTCTCCATTCATTTGGAAAATTTCAAGCTCTTTTTATTGATGAAATTTGGGGGGGGAGGGGGGGGGGGAAGAAAAAGTCAGAATGGAAGGCAAGCTGGATTCTGCGTTCATACTTGCCTGTAGGCTGTTAAAATGGACCGAAACAGTCCCTAAATCTCATTTTCCAATAAAAGGAAAAAAAACCCAATRTTTATAAAAATTTGTCTGCTGTCATTTACAACATGCTTTGTAAGATAACGCCACTATAGTAATTTAAACTCTTATGTATTAAGTGTCAGACAGAGCACGTTAATATTTGTACTGGTTACTGTGGTGGTGAAGCAAAGCAAGGGGGAGTATCTCAAAAGTGTGGGCAAATTAATTATTCAAAAGCATGCGAAATGTATTCAACTTCCACACAGGTAATACAAAGTCATACCTGCAAATGAAGCAAAGAGTAAAACAAGGCTAGAAGGTGTGGAAGGGCTTTTTTCTTTGTCAGCCCTTCAGGTTTGGCCCTTGGACTACGCAACCGCAATCGCCTGCTCTCCATTGTAATTCTTCCTTTCTCTCTTGGGACTGTGGGGAAGACTGTTCTTCCAAAAAGCACATCGCCGCATGTGGGAGATGGTCTGTGCGTGCAGCCTTCAGCCTGTGTGAGCCRTTGGACAGTGTGTATTTTTAATTAAGTTCTCTGCTGTGCCGGGGGAGGTTGCGAGTCATACTGGAGGTCAGGACATTGCTCTCACACTGGGTCTGCGGGAGATGTTGCTCTCTAGGAACCCCGTGTTGGTGACGAGCTGTTGGAAATCCAGCCCTTCAGCTCCATTTGCAAATTTTGCAGAGAAATTGTGTCACTTTTGTTCATGATTATGGGCACGAATCCCCTCAACGCAGTTCAAACCCACTGAAATTGGTGGGGTTAGCCACTACCATGAAGATGAACAAAAGGTAGAGAGAGACCTTAACGTCTGTATAAATAATCATCCATAAAAGCTGTTTAAAAGAAGAAAAAAGGGTGGGTRTGAGATATAGTCTGACTGAAGAGGGATCCAGCTTGGAACAGGGACAGGACCTGGTCCTGTGTGCGACTCCAGGTGCGTGCCAAGGCAAAGAGGCTGCTGAGCATCTTCTGCAGGAACACCCGGGGTGTGCTGCCGTCATTGTGCCGGGTGGGAACACGCCAGGCGCTTTGCAGGTTCAGGTGCCGGTCTGTTCTGCCAGGTGTGTTTGCAGGGAAAGGTCCCCCTGAATCGATGCCTTTTAGCGCAATGGCTATACTTTGTAAATTTGCATTTTTTTGTCTCGTGGACCAGGTGATTAGTTTAGCATGATTAGGTGAAATGGGATGTTCACTTTGGGTACCGTTGCTCTTAATGAGTGATTTGACTTTTAAAATAGCAACTGTTTCTGTCTCACGTTAATACGGCTGGGTTATCAGCGTCTGGGAAGTTCGGAGGCTTTTGAGGAGCAGACAATGAGTTGTGGCTTAAGGGGGGTGGAATGTGTTAGGTCTGTCAGAGTGTTTTATGGAGAGCTGTGAAAATGGAAACCGTACTTGGTGCTTGCAGATTATTCTTATATTCCTTTTACAGCAAGGCACACCCATTCTCAAAAAAATAATTGTGGCTCTTTCTTTGTAGATCTAACACAGACAAGAAAAAGCACACACGTTGAAGCTGGAAAGTGAAGCCAAGCTTCRCTTCTGCACTGAGCACTGCTTTTGGATAGAAATACTTTCAACTCGCAGGCAACAGCTTCATAGAAAATGGGTTATTTACAAAAGAATCTTTATGCCGAGACAAGGTCTACAGCAGTAACATAGCAACTGTAGGTATGAAACTTAGTTTTGCTCAGAAAAATGGCAAGCAAATAAGCCATTAACATGCAAAGGGGATTTGTTAATTCCCAGTCTAATTATGTGTACTAGCCACATGAAAAACTGACTTGTGATGCTAACCTGAGTTATTCCAACCAAAAGTCTCGCTTATTACTGCTACTCACGTAATGAAAACAAAGGAAGAATGTAGTATTTAGATTTATGTAGTTTAGCCAGTATTTGAAGAAATTGATTAACTGAAAATTTGAGTGTCCATGTAAGAAAACACACAGAGCATGGGAAGCCTGTGGTGAAGTACTGTTTGTGACATTTTTGAATATTTTTATTAAAATATTAATTTTTATTTTCTGTCACATACCTTCACAATTCTGTCTACTTGTATTTGACAAATTATCTAAGCTTGGACTATGATAATCTCCATTTGTTGGGGGGGAGGAATCTGTGTAGCATTGCCATTAATAAGTTTGCTGGCATTCAAAGCTGGAGCGTAGGATTGCAACTGTACCTCCTCCAGCGGGGCTGGGGAGGCCCTGGAGCAGTTTGCAGAACTGTCAGGATCGTCTCCTTCGGCTGTTTATTGGGTTTTTTGGGKTTTTTTTTTTGTGGTTTGTGCTTTGTATGTGTCTGTGGTCGCAGTCAAAGCTATAACTGTAATTCCTACCTCACGTGTAGTGAAATCTTCAGGTACAACATTATGGTAACTAAGCTCTCTTGTAGGGGTTTCTTTGGTTTATGGCAAACACCGATGCGTGGCTCAGCTGACAGGGAGCAAGTGGCGGCTGTAACTGAAGGAATACCCTGCCCTGCTATACCTGTGTACAAGACCTAAGCTCACCTGTGGAACGGGCGCAGGTGGGATGAGAACAGGAGGCTTCRCACGCCTTGGTTTTCCGCTGAGCACAGCTCGTGCCTCAGCTCTAGAGCAAAAAGTTTGCAGGAGTTTTACTGTAGGTTGGCTGTGGGGCGTTCGCCCCGGCACGTGGGACACACCGGCCACCGTCGTCGGTCCCAGCGCCTCTGCGGAGGCCGTGCAGGACAGGGTCCTGGCACGCTGCAGTCCCCGGGCAGGCTCGCTCTGCCCGCAGCGAGGACCCCTCCGCTGCAGGACCCGTCTCAGTGGGTCTGGTGGGGTCAGGAGAGGTGCTCTGGGAGCCGGCCCCGGGCCGCTTACTGGCAAGGAGGAGGAGAACATTGCGTAAAAGGAAGGTCATAAGGATAATGCTTGTTAGCAGTTGCTCTGCTGCGTTTTATACAAACATTCATGTTTTGTATGTTAACGTCTTTGATAATAACTTGCAGATTTCTCAGAATACATACCCCATCGGTGTTCTCCAGTATTTTCAAATACTCTGTATCCATTTTTCCTCTACATGATGTTCTTGCTTTCACTGGCTGTTCTGGAAGAAGTTTAGTCTTGCTGCCCTTAGGTATAAGCAGGGTTTTTTAAGTGACTGTTTCCTTGAGTGTATTGCCAGATTTTCTTCACCATTATTTACTGTGATTTATATTCAAGTGCCAGCAAAGAAATTTTTCCTCCTGAGCGTGAGTCTCTCTTCCCTTAAACTGGACTTACGCAGGCGTGACTCGCTCCAGTGAGTTTAGTGGTGGTAATCACCAGGATAAATGTGCCTTGTCTGCAAACCTGGCCCGCAGCTTTTACAGGCGGAAGACATAAAGGTAAAGCGTTTTGAAGAATTGTCGATAGCTACGTAGTTACAGGATGGAACAGTATGTGTTCATTTAAGTAGGAAACCATATGGCTTCTGCTGATTTTAATGAAGTAAAATGACGGGCCTGAGCCGTAAGGGGTTCAGAATATATATGGGTCAAGGATTAGCAGAACATTGCAGTACGCAGTGCTCAGCGTGCCGCGCTTAGATTACAGAACAGCTGTGCGTAACGTACAAATGGTGAACTCCTAAACGACTTTGGTCTTAGTTGTGGTTTTGAAGGGGTAATGTATCTCATACATATAGAAGATCTTCTCTTAATGCCTTTGAACAGTGGCCTCAGCCAGATGAACATCCCCAGAGTGCAGAGGGATATCGCCTCTGGCAAGAAGTCCATGCAAAGCAAACCCAGCGATAATTTGAGTCTTACAGTACAGTAATATGCTGAGTGTTCTATGCTTCACCCCTCTTGATACTTGTTGTTAAAGCATCAGGCCAGGTCTTTAGGCTCTCAAATGACATATTGACGTGCTTTCTCTCTTCCTCACCAGGCTGGAATGATAAGAACTGATAAGGATGAGTACTTCATTGAGCCTTTGGAAAGAGGAAAGCAAATGGAAGAGGAAAAGGGAAGAATCCACATGGTGTACAGGCGATCAGCTGTAGTGCAACATCCCACCGATATGCTCCCTGATGTCCATACAGAAGGTACAGTACCCCTGTGTTGATTGTTTACAAATCTATTCCAGGTAACTCTAGCCTACAGTAGCTTTTGAAAGAGGCAGTTTTGATTGAGCTGTTTGAAAAGAAAGCGTTCAAATGTTTTGCTGAAATATGCCGTCAGAATCATACACGCGGTTTCTCTGCCAAGAGCAGCGCACGTGTGCCTTCATCTAGGATAACAGAACTCAGCCACAAAGTGTTCTCGTCAAGAAATGTTGCAAAATGCTTGTTTTTTCCTTCCTCAAACCAAGGGCAAAGTTTGTACTGATTTAAGTGGAAACAAGTCTGAGCTCTGTGTAAGTTGGTAAGATATTGTGGGACATGAGATGTTAATAGAAATACTCATATGACTTTAATGTTCTCCATTGTTATTAAGGCTCGCCTGTCTGTACAACTTCTGTTTAAAGTTTGGGTCCTATTTCTTTCTGAGTAATAGCTGAATTGTACCAATGACTGATACTGTTTTCCTCCTTCTGCTGGTTGCAATTAATGCAGTTTGAAGGCAGTTGTCTTGATTGGATATGTTTTGACATATCTAAGGATTCCCCTCCATCTTGAAGATAATGTGGTTGGTCCATCTGAGAATAATTACTGTGTAGTTTAATCCATTTGCTGGTACGTTTTTTCCCCCCTTTTAATATTATACAAATCCTTACAAGCCAATGCATCGTATAGTGAATGTTGAGGTTTTTGACACTGTGGGCTGAGGATGAAAGAGCAGCTCCATTCCCCTTCAGCGCTCTGCCTTTTTCATAACATCTCTCAGCTTCTCAAATTCCTATTTGTACTTTGTGTTCACATGTTCTTGGAACTTAAAAGGGTCTGAGAAGAACAGGAACAACTACATACAACACACAGAACTAGAAGTAGATACAAATATTAAACAGAGAGGAATCAAGCAGTCCCTCATTGGCAGTCCTCACGGACTTAAATTATTTGGTATGGTTTTGGAGTTTTGTCTCTGAAAAAGCAGGTAGGAATTGACAGCCGTTTCGAATAAAATCCTCTCAGGCTTTTATTAGTCTTTCACGAGGTAAGTCCGTGCTGCCGACCGCAATACGGCACAGCGGTATCACGGCAGGCTTGGGGACGGGCAGCAGTCCGAACCATGCAGGCTTATCGACCTGGCTTTTCTCTGAGACCTGTGCTGCCAAAGGTTCTTTGCTTTTGGTACCCCAACAGGGTCATTCCGATCTAGCTCGTGCCTCTCTGTTGTGTGATTGACTGAACAGCGCTAAATAAGCCTTTCTGGTAGCGGCAGTGGGCTCAGCGCTGTGTTTCTGCGTTGAAACCACTTTGTCAGCTAGGCTGGCAGACTCGGACCGTGGTTAGGCACAGCGCGTACTTGACGATGGACCTTCTGGGTCTGCTTCGGCGAATTCAGCATCTCTTTCCTCTACAATCTTTCATGTGCTCACAGACTTTATTTGTACGTGTTTTGAATCCGTGGAAGCTGTTGCAAATGTTAGATAGCAATGACATGGGGAAGGTTAGCAGGAGCATGCAATAGCTGAGGCAAATTATTCAGGAACTTCTAAATCGCAATGCATCATATATGAAGATTAGTGAGACAATAAACATCTAAATGATGAGTCCTACCTCAGAATCTTTGAATGTTGTTTGGCATTTGGTCAGTCTTTTGAGGGTCTTAATGTCTTCAGCGTCTTCCCGTCTGCTTTTGTTTGGTCAGAGGGAGCACTCAAGAACAGCAGCTACCTTTCTGTAACTTACAGCGATCTTTTTAGTTAGCGTCAAAGCCATGCGTCTGTAGCTGATTTCTTGTTTATCAAGACGTTCAGACCAAAAAGGGCTTCTTTCTTGTAGATCGCTTTATTCCATCCTTTGGCAGAGGGCATCTGTTTCTATGATGCTGTGCGTTGTTGTTTTAGCATTTGTCTGGAAAAGATCTACGCAGTATGTAATACAGGTCATCTTGGCCAGTGGAACTGAGAACCAGAAAGGCGGATATGGATACCTTGAGGGCATTCAGCAAGAAAGGAGCATCGTGAAAGGAACCAGAACTTGGATCAAACATAGGCAGACTAAGGGAACTTGCTGCATCCCATATAACTCTGAGAAAGGTACAGCTTTTTATTTTACATGGAAGTGGAGGGTATGAGAGAAGAGAGGTGCTTGTGTCTGCCGCTTGATTACAAGGCTTGCCAGTCTCGTCCTGAAACAGCTGAATGTAGTGTGATGTTCCTGGGAGTGCTCTGAAGCCCGGCTGGTGCTCTAGAGAGCTGGGCTGTTGAGATCCTGGGTCACCAACCTGTTCTACCCCTAGCAAAAATGAACAAGCCTTTGGCTATGGTACGGTCCAGCAGTCTGTGTTCATGGTATGCTCTGGTAGGTGTTTTATTCATGTACCACGCACATATTTACATGAAACATCTCTATATTTCAACTTGTGTGATGCAAAATCTGGCGATTAGGGAGCTCAGCCCAGGCTCTTGTTACTTTGTCGTACTTTCTGTGACTAGTATTTTAGCATTTATTTTCTGTCATCTGCAAGATAGTTCTCCTCCCTCCCCTTTCTTTCATAATTTGAAATGCACATTCAAGGAAAACTGTTCACCCACTTTTGTACCACTGTGCTTACAAGTAACTTGTTGATACGTTTTTAATTTAAAGTTCCTCGAGTAATAGCCACAGGTTTGTGGGTGACTCATGTGCGTAACCATACCTAGCTGAAAGTGCCCGCTGGTGCCACGGTATGGTCCAGTCCTGCAGAACATGCAGCTTACCATGGTAGGAAAAGGGAGATATTTTATACTTCCTAGATTGCTGCCAGACTTTAACCGAGCTCTGTTCCTCTAAGACACCCAGACCATTCCCTCCCAAAAGTTTATATTCTTGGGTAAAACCTTACCTAACGTGAAAGAATTGCCGCTACAAAACAGAAAATGTTGTATGGGTTTTTTGGCTTCCATATTTATGTATTCTGGCACTATCTTGGTTTTGCTAATCAGTTAGGTCATTTGCTAATCTGTAAGGTCATTTACAACATCAGGCGAGTGGTGCTTGCATGTCCCTATCTGTGCCTGTTGAGCTAAAACAAACGTGCAAGTCTTATTAAAGTTTGTCTTTACAGAAGATTTTTCCCCTCCTTTCTAATGGATACTATACACAGAAAAATTCCTCTTGATTATTGCCTTGCCAAACAGTTCAATGTACTCGACAAACTGCTTTTTTATACAGCTCATTTGCAGTTTAAAAGTGGCCAGAGCACCTCTCAACAGCCCACGTATAAGAACATTGGCTGATTTTGGCACAGATAACAGCATGGCGTGCCTGCGCTTTTGTGAGAACGCTGTAGATGTTGCAACTGCTGGTGGTATCTTGAACTTTCTCCTAAGAGGGTTTCTTAAAATGTGTTAGATGAGTTTTCTTCTAGAGGCGAGCTTCCGTTGGTCTTTAATTTTCAGACGTGTCTAAAGGTCTCCACTTGCCAGTGCATTGTGAAAACTGGAAGTCTTTCCGATCTTTCCTGTTTTTCAAAGAAAAAAGTTAGATGGAGGCTGGCTAATCTTCTCTCCTGGCTACTTTTCAGCTGGAGTGATGTCTTTGCTTTTAGCCACCTTTCATTATCATTGACTAAGCCCGGTTACTGACTACTCCCAATTGGGTAAAGCCTCATCTTTATTGTACTGTTATCCTTATTGTATAAAGTAGACTGTAGTCTTGTCTGCAGTGTTGTTTGGTAGTTCCACCTTGGCTCAGATTGGGTGCAACAAAGGAGTAAGTGATACTGCCTTTATCCTTATGTCTTCAAGATGCTTTTTAAGATCCAAGCATGATCAAGGTTAAAGCAAGCTGCCGAAGCCTATGGAGCCCGAGTCTGGCCCACGTGATGGGTTAACATTGCGGCTCTTCTAACTAAATAAATGGTAAGCGTTACTCATGTTCAGAGGAAATCTCTTTTACTTACTTTTGACAGTTGAAAGCTTTTACGCACATTTGAGTTCAGGAAGTAGATCCAGCTATTATGCCACTGTGAAACGGTTTGCAGTGGTTAAGTAGTCTGCTACATATAGATGCATGAAAATCTTTCTTGATCTTCTCTGCCGCTGCTCCCCACCCCACATGCCCAGTGCCCAGGCCAGAGGCAGAAATGCAGAGTACAGCCTGCTGGCGGTCTAGAAGTTCAGCCACATATTTAGCCGACGCAGACAAGAATCCAGGGTTTCAGTAATAGATGACAGATGACTCAACGAACTAGACGTTAAGATAAAAAAGTACTTAAAATTGTTGTTGTCAGTGAAGTTGATATAAAAACTGGGAAAGGTTGTGTAAAAGCCTCCCTCCGCTATGAAATAGGACATACTGCGTTCTGTTCTCTCTACAAGAAGTCAGTTTTATAAGATACTATTGTCGTGAAAGCTTCCAACTCCAGCTATATGGAAGATGCTTTCAGTCTGACAGGACATCTGGTATTCCTGCAGGATTTTATAACATTTGGGAATTTATTGGACATTTTTCAAACAATCAGACAGAATGAGTGTAGGAGTTCTAAGACAAAAAAACTGCCTTCTTAAGATCAAGGTTTTAGCAACGACTGCAATGTAGTGGAGCATTTATTGGTTCATGTACTGTGTTCTCATAGAAATAAGCACACATATATGATCTGTCTGCTTCTCTTTCCTGTTTTTCTTTGTTGCAGTTATTTGTGATGAAGTTTCAGCGAGCTTTCTTAGAAAGGTGGGAACCAGAAATCTGGGTTTCTGGAGAAGCTGCTGGGATGCCTCAAGCTACTGGATAGTGTGGGTTTAGCCTTTCCGCTTTTGCAGCAACGTAACCCTACCCCCGAAGCAGCACCCTGTGCTGATTCCTATTTACGGTATCCATGGCTATCCATGGCCTCTTTAGGGAATGACAGCGTATGGCGTGCACTACCCTATTGTTTTCATCATTTGCTTTGTGTAGAGGTTGGTTTCCTTAGAAGTGCATTGCATGAAACACTCAAGAAATCAGATGGGAAATCCTGCCTCATTCGTTTGAGGAATGCTGTAGGATTACAATCCTGTTAACAGTTATGGATAGGCCTTGGTTTTCCTTCCCTCTGCATGTCTCTGTTAGGAGGAGTGCTGGGGAGCTTCTGCATCTTCACACGCTGAAATGCTTACACAGTCTTTTTTTAAGGTTGGGTGTTCCCCCCCCCCGCCCCTTTCATTAAGCATAGGGAAGAGCCCCTCAAAACACTTAGCAGAAGATGGGAAGAAATGTGAATATTTCAGAAGGAAAAGTGAAGTGATAAGGTAGCACATGCTTTTTTTCCCTGCCCCTCTTCTTTTTTTTTTCTCTTTTTCAATTTTTTTTTTTTATTATTTTTTTTTATTTTGTCATCTCTCAAGTTAAGGAGCTAGGAAAATATATACCAGAGGCTGAGCCTTTAAAGAGATGGTACAGATATCCTTTGAACTGGTGGGCGTCTGTTGTTCTTTGTGTGTGTGTGCACCCAATTTAGACTCCTTGAAGGAACCCTTCGTTAATTATTGCCTTTTTATACCTCGCTCTTTTCAGTCATTCTGGTGTGAATATGATCTCTTGCATATAACTGGTCCTGAATATTTAGTGGTTGTTTTATGCTTAAAATGCCTATGCTCTCGCTCTGTGATATCGGAGAAATGTGGATAATTTTCCGTATTTTGACAGACTGGTGGCAGGAGTGGTTATTTGTATTTCATGGGTAATCTCTCTGCTAATTTGAAGGATCTTGTTTTACTGTGTTTATTGGAACCTGATCTTTCTTCTGCTAATGTGAGGCAATGCAGGGACCTGCAAGAAGTAGTAGGTCCTGACCAGTTAATGTTAAAATCATTTTAAAAACCAGCCACCTAATTGGGACCTGCGGTCTCCGTTGCACTGGGTAAGCCTGTTCGCTGGTTTAAAGTGCTGAGCCTGGGTTAGTTCTTCGGGACAGAGGAAGCTCTTCCTCCTCTGCAGGATGGTAGCCAAGGCTCCCCCGGGAAGTCCCAGCTATTGAAAACCACTTAAACGTAGTAGGATGTGACACGGCATCAACAAACGTCAAGTGGATTTCTCCCCTGGGAACAGAAAAGACTSTTGATTATTCTTCCTTGTGAAGAACTGGGTCAGACAGGAGTCACGCAGAAAACCGTGTGAAAACTGGTCGGCTCATAATGTTTAATGTAATCATGACCTGGAACAAGAATACTCATACCGCATTTTCAGAATACATGTACTGTCCTAATTTTTGTCTGAATTTGAGAAAATGATTGAAAACTTATATCTGTGCTCAGAAGTGAGGTGGAATCAACCATCATGAACCTACTGGGAGAATATGAATGAACAGGTGAGTGACGGTGAGTCGAGGCAGGCTCCTCAGACTACAGAGGACCTCCTTACTAGACTGGGTAGGAATATAGAGAAATAGGTGGCGCTCAGAATTTCATAGAAATTCCCAGCTAATGCAGCATGCTTCCTTTGACTTGTGCTGGAGGAGAAACACAACCCAGAAATGCATTTATTGACAGCGGGGACTTAGCAGCCCAGCAGTCCTAATGAATATTTTCAGCTTTAGAAAAGGTGATAGATGCACAGAGGGAGGAGGAGGTATTATTTCCGCAGCCAACAGCCTCTGACCGCCCATTAATTCAGCAGTATGAAAAGGGGGAACTCCTAGTTGGAGTTAGACTGAAATGAGTGAGCTGCTCAGAGAATAACCCTGTTCTGTTACTACTTTAGCATCGTCCGTGTCCGGTACCATATCATGAAGGGAATTTATGTAAGGCTCTACGCTGTTCCTGAAAATATTTTAAGTAGTTGCTATACCGTAGAAGCCACATGAAAAGCTCTGTGACTTGGCATCCCCTGCTAATGCGGACATGCCTTATGGGGCAGCAGTTTGCAGGATGCCACCAAGCGTGTGCTCTGCTATAGCATTTGTCTGCTCTGTAGGGTCACTCATCTGGGGAGCAGAAAATGCTCTGCTTGCTGTGTGAGCGTCGATGCTCAGTAAGAAGGCTGTGTCGGGCCAGGAGGAGGGAGTAGTACAGCTTCTGAGACTTTTTTTGAAAGACACTGGATGTCTGTTTTTAAACAGCTGGGATGAGCATCTGGTTAAGTATAGTCTGGGAATCCTATCATAGAGCAGGACGATCTGTAGAGTTCTTCATGGGTGTAAATATGCACGATTGTCTCCTAACGGCTTTTCCATATCAGACTGCCCTGGGATGACATTTTGTAAGCTCGACTTCCCCAGTAATTTAAGTCTTGATCCTAAAGACACTGAACATCTGTGCTTCTCATTTTAGTTGAGCGCTACAGGTACTCGCAATCAGTGTTCGCGTCAGGAGTGTTATTCCCAAATAACGTCTGTTAAAGAAAAAATACTTATTCTCAAGGGCAAAAAGAAACAAAGATCAAAAGACTCCATATTGGGGGCGAAGGGTCTGGGGGACAGAGAGCGAACGAGCTATGCATACAAAGCTGAAAAAACTAGAAGAATGTATGAGGCTGTCGTGTTAAAACATCATTTAAATAAATCTTTAAGGTTTTATCACCGGAATAGCTTTTCACTTAGGAATGGAAAGAAATGCTCTCCGGACGAGCCTAACTTGGAAGGTTTTGAAAGTACAATGATGATACCATTCTGTCTGGACAGGATGAAAAGAATCTGTTCTCCTTAATTAATAAGCTGACAAACATCACCAAGATGTGTGATCATTAACCTTATTCCTTTAAAGCATTCAAGAAACAATAGAAACGGGCAAAGAACTGTAGAGTTTAGAATCAAATTTGCACCCAGGAGGCCTTCTTTGCAAGTTCTACTGAATCAGGCTCAAGAGTATGGTAAAATAAAATCCAAATTGTATTTCTCAGAAACATAAAAGCCTGATCCAATTCCACTAGAGTCGGTGAGAAGACTCAGATTTACATCACTGGGCTGATGGAGGCAGGTTTTGGATCATATTCTGCTTGMGTTGATCACAAAGAGTTCGATTTATCTTTCCTCATGTTCATTCATTTATTATTTTTTTCCATGCACTTTCTTTTCATATAGTATAATGATGACAACCAACCTTAAGTTTGGAGGTTACACAGCATGTTAATGTACTCGGAGTTTTCCTATTTTATCTTCCTCTTCACATCATAGTATTTTTTTTAAATGACAACCTATTCACCCAGAGAGCACTTGAGATGAAAATATTTTTGTAATTACTTCCTAACAGTGGGAAACAAGGAATAGGAGCCTTTATCTCCCAGCTTCCTTTCAGAACTTTCATTTTCCCTAAAGAACCAAAGTGCTTGTGTGGCTGATGGGGTTGCCATGGCACTGGGTTCGAGTGTCTTTGTCCCAGGTGGGAAACATGTAGGAGGAAGAAATGATTTGGGAATTGCTCCTGGTTGCCTGGGAATGAAACCCTGGAATAGAAGGTAGAAGAATGGGAAGACCATTGCCTGCTTCGGAGACCTCCCCCAGCACTTCCCCAGGCACATTAGTGTTTCTTAGAGACGTCGTCGTGCCAGAAGGTGTCTGAGCTCTTTCTCAGCAGAATTTCTCATGACCCGTGTTCTGATGGAGGATATTTTAGATACCGCACAGCACACCRCACAGGTTTGTGCATCAGTAATAAYGGGAAAGATGGAACGGATTTCTGTGGAGACTTAGCACACCACATGTGGTAGCATGCTCTGTTACAATATAGGCATTCTTGTATAAGTTGTATTGGTGGCGGTAACCTGTGTATGTACTCATCTAAAGACATCCTGCCTCCTTATCCAGAACTGCTAGAGCTTTTGCTTTTAAGTCRGCCGCCTTCTGTAAAACTGAAACTTAATAGGATTCACTGAAGTTTTTGTTTGAATATTGATTTGTGGGGTTAGGTTTTTTTTCTTTTTTTTTCAGGTAACAGTTTGCTTAATCAAAGGAAAGGTAGTCAACAAGGTACTTGTCAAACAGGAACAACACGGCGTGGTACAAAGGAARATGACTATTGGTGATGGATGTATTTACAATACATGGGGAAAAAAGAGAAAGGATCTAAGGAGGAGGAGAAGTGGGAGGAAAAATAACGAGAAAACCATCAAGCACTTCTAGAAGTGGAAGTAGATGAGCAATATCTTTGAGTGCAATGGAATTACAGCCCTCTCCAAGGGTTTGAGTGTGTGTTTGCACCGCAGATTGAAGTGTGCTCTCAGCCTGATTAGGCATAACCTGAACTAGATTTAACCTCCCTTGCTTGCATATCAGTATCAGTCAGTGCAACTGTGGAATCAACTGATTACCAGAAAATATAACCGAGAAGCTACATGTATTATTGGGTTCTGCAGAGCCACTGTTGCTTTGGTCTCAACCCAGAATCCCCCCTGGTGAGCGTGGCCCGGGACGCGTGTCCTCCGTATGCTTTTGTACTGAGGGCTTGCCCATGATGAGGTTTCAGATCTGCTTTCTTTGCCCTCAAAGAGTTGGGCTTGGCCCACTTGCTTCAGGTGGAATTTGGGATTCATCTTGTACTTGGAAACTGCCTTTGTTGTAGTATTTCCTGTCTCCCCTCTCTTTTTTTAATGATATCTGTCACCAGAGACATACYGGGAGACTGGACAGTTGCATATAGAGTTGGCTTTAGTGAGGTGTTTTTCCTCCCAGTTCAAGTCAACTGGATGTTGTGTATTTCCACTAATGTGCTGGGCGGTGCAATTTAGCAATTAGTTGCCAGAGCTCAGTGATGAATGCTAGTGTCTTCCTGGGTGCAGTTACTTACATCCAGCTTCAAAAAATAAAAACAATCCAATTCTTCCCTTAGGTGAGCATCCAAAATTTGTGACGTGAATGGAGAAAAATTAAGGTGCTTGTCTGTAGACTGTGAGTTAGATACTGTCTTCTGGGACACCTCTCAGTTCCCTTTGCRCACCTATCTGTTTGGCCTCTATGGCTCAACATTTCATAGAATCAAAGCACGGTAACTCCGCAGTTGTGCTTTCAATATTTCCAAGGATGGAGATCCCACAACCTTTCTGGGCCCCTGTTCCAGTGTTTGATTACCCTCGTTATGATTTTTTTTCCCCCCTCCTATCTAATTGGAATTTCCCTTGTTCCAACTAACGTCCATTACCTCTCATCCAGTAAAAACTTTTTGAACAGTAATGATCACTGTGTCCAGAAATTCAGTAGGCGGTGAGGTAGTGGGTGTTTCCTGGCAGATTCACTATCCAGCCTTGACTTTTCACAATTGATTTAATAATTGCTCTATGTTAAAGGTTGAGTCAACATACAAAAAGCATTTGTATGAATCGTAACTGGACGTGTTAGACAACAGGGCTGAAAAGTGTAAGCAGTCAACAACATAATCTGCTGTAATCAAACAGGAGGTCTGTGGCAAAGCTAGGATTAGAAACACGTTTGCTACAAATACTCATCCCTCATTTTAAAGAGAGTTGTAAGAGTTAGTGAGATGTATTGAAATTATATTCAAGGTACATCCAAGAAATTATACTCATGAAGCGCACCGCTTCAGACCTGCTGCGCTGCTTGTCAGTGAGGCTGTGATAACGAAGCTAAGGTTCAGAGCGATGCAGCGTTGGGGAAGGAGTCCCTTCATGGTACCCAGATAATTATAAAATTAAATGTAAATATAAGCCCCGTAGTCTCTGCTGTACAGGCTTTATCCTGGTTGCTCTGAAATGTGTATGAGTAAAAGAAAACCCAGACTTCATAGCTGAGAAAAAGCCTGTAAAATTTTTTTAAGAAAGAAAGAAACTTGAGCAGGAATGGATCAAAAAGTGCTAGAAAGTGACTTAGGCACTCTGTCTATGTCAGGGAGGTTGCGCTTACCTCCCGATGATGGGAGTAGGGACATCCATCTGTTTAAGTCGTCTTCAATTCTTGGCAATAACAAAGGAAAACTATTCTTAAATAAAACCCAAGGATAAAGGCTTGATTCCAACCGCAGGCACCCAAAGCCAGAGTAGTAAAACACACAGAAATCTGTATGAAGGGAAAATTGAAAAAATGGAGAAAGATCAGTACATGCAACTTGCAGCCATTCCAAGGCTTATACAGTTTCCCAATAAAAACTCCTTATGCCCCCAAATTACACAGGAAGAAGAAAACTTCAACGAACAGTGGTGATAACGGACAGCAGAGATTTTTAAATATTCCGTAAGCTGCTGTTCCCATGTGAAGGGAGCCGGTTTCGTTTACAGATGATATTCTTAAAGTAATCTCCTGAGAGGTGAAGACATGCCCAGGTAAGGACCACCCTTTGCGCCCTTTCAGCACGCGTCCAGCGTAACGGACAATTCYGGTGTCGTGTCAGAGAGGAGCATCACATGGGGACTCACCGTTGCCTCCGATGGGTCGGGAGATGATGAACCCTGCACGTGGTACTTTGTCTGTAATGGTAAACGCTAGCCAGCACTCTGTGTCTTCTCCCTAGCACAACAGTCACCAGGGCTGGTTTTGGATGTGTGTCAGCTCTGAGTAGGTAACTAACTGGAGATGATGCTTTTCAGAGCAGCCTGATTCCCAAAATGAGATTCATAGTGTCAGCTAAACATACAGCGAAAGAATAAGCAGCTCTTGCTGAGAGGTCCTCTCTGCTGCCAGTTTCATTCCCATTGTTTGAGGTTGSTTTGAAGGGAAGGATAATGTTAATATGGGTAAACAGTCACTGTCAGAAGTGCTGGAGAGCATTGTAGAACTGAGCCCCCGAGCTCAGGTGAGAAGTAGCTCATTTCTACTACTGAGTTCGTGAAGAAAGATGCCTGTGAGATGGTTAAAAATGCTTTGAAGTTGGCTGGGTAAGGTAGCAGTGAGAGCAGAGGGACCAGGGTGGTGTTACCCAGCGGTGCGTGCAGGRGTGATGTTGCCTTCTGCGAGCTCCGGCCAGCCGCCTGCCCTTCCCCAGCCCCACTCATCTCCAGCGGTAAAGCAGGGTACGTACCAGGGCAGTCCCTGTCTGAGAGAACATGCTAATTGGAAGCAGAAGAGCTGCCTTATCAAGATGAATTAGAGGTCAGGAACACGAGGAAATGAATCCTCCCACAGCTTGCGGGGGCTGATGCTTGTTTATGTGTTTGACATGCGCGTCGTACGAATTTAGTACTGAAATGCGATACTATGAAAGTGCCAAGAAGACTCTCTTTCACCCAAAGAAAAGATCCTTTTTTAATCAGTCTGCGTTCTACAGTTGACTTGTTTAACCTATATCTTTGATAGGAAAATGAATTAAAATGTAGCAGTTTGTATCATAATACAAAATGGTGATTTTCATACCATGTGACTGTTGTTGGATTTTCTTCCCCTGAATTTTATGCAGTTTGGCATTTTTCCCCATATGAGACACCTGGTTTTAATGGGTTTGTTGCTCAGTATATTTTTAGAAAGATTGTAGAAATGCAGAAGTAGGTAAGAATCCAAACCGAGGGGGGAACTAGGCAACTTACTTCAGTTTCTATCTTTGACAATTTCTGGATACGATGTAGTCATCCCTAGTTTATGATAGCGAAGAAGGAGAATTGATCTTGTGTACTTTGAATGAGCGATTTGGATGCTCGCGGAGACCGGCTGGCAGGCCGTGCTCCTCCTCTTGGTGGTACCTTTCCCCTGCGCGTGGGGGGTCCTGCGCAGCAACTCTTGCTGTGCTGCGTGCGTTGCACCGAGATGTCCCCTGGAGTTCACTGCTTGCTTCCGTTCGTCCCTCTAAAGCGCTGCGTAGATGATAAGTAAGAGTAAACTTATCTTGTTTGTCTTACGTCGGATGACACTGTATTGGGCAACTGAAGCTGATAGGAATGCATATGGAAATGACTAACGTGAGAACATCATCCTTGCAGTTAATTTTGCTCCCAGTGGACCGAGTTTCTTCAGATCCTTTTCTGGGTTACAGAAGTGCGTAAATCTTTCCAAAATGCAATAGTAAAACACCGCAGAGTAACAGCATGATCCAGCTGTTGTTTGCTATGAAAACAGTGGGTTTTTTGCCAGAATGCCTTGCCTAATAATTCTTTCGAGTATTCTAATAACATGGGATAAGATCGTCAAGATAGTTAGGATTCTGGAGGTTATTGAAAGACACGCRAGTCTGAGTCTGCAATTTGAGTTGGAAAAGAGCAAATTGCGATCTAAGGGAAACTGGCTTCTCCTGCCGTGGTGACGGGGAGAGGCTGACCTGTGGGAAATCTGGGTTAGACTCTCTCAAATACCGTGTGGTTTGGGAAGAAAACCCGGTGAGTGATGAAGAGCTTTGCTGGCTTGTACCTTTAGCAGTAGCCAAGGAAAGCTTTTTGTTTGTGTGTCTTTCTTTGCAGCATGACTGGCAGTGCCTTTTTTTAAACATTCCCTGGAAAAGTCTGAGGACATGTCTGGAGGAGAGATACAAGGCTCGGGTGCCTCTCTGGTGTATCCTTTGGAGTCTTAGCACTCCACCCAGATAACAAGAAGGCTGCTTCATCTGAAAAGTTAGAGTGTGACATGCGTGCCAGAGAGCAGGTTTATTCCAGACCAGGATGGAGTAGCCACATGACTCGTAAGACTAATGAAGATAGAGTTGACACGCAGTTTTCTGTCCTTGCCTTTCTTCTCTTCCTGTTTGTAAGTCAGGGAAAAATGACTGTGTGGGGCTGTCCCGGTTTTGGCTGGGATAGAGTTAATTTTCTTCCCAGTAGCTGTTACAGTGCTGTGTTTTGGGTTTAGTATGAGAAGAATGTTGGTGTGTTAGTTGTTGCTGAGTAGTGCTTACGCTGGTCAAGGACTTTTCAGCTTCCCATGCTCTGCCAGGTGCACAAGAAGCTGGGAGGGAGCACAGCCAGGACAGCTGACCCAGCTGCCCAACGGGGTATTCCATACCGTATGTATTCCACACCATGTGACGTCATGCTCAGCATATAAACTGGGAGCGTGGTCCGGGAAGTAGCCATCGCTGCTTGGGGATGGGCTGGGCATCGGTCGGTGGGTGGTGAGCAATTACATTGTACCTTGCTCATTTTGTATATTCTACCATTAGTATTATTATTATTCTTTTCCCTTCCTTTTTATGTTCTATTAAACTGTCTTTATCTCAATKCATGAATTTTACTTTTTTTTTTTCCGATTCTCTCCCCCGTTCCACTGGGATGGGGGGCTGAGCGAGCGGCGGTGTGATGTTTGGCTGCCTGCCAGGTTAAACCACAACAGTCCTTTTTGGCGCCCAACGTGGGGCTCTAAGGGTTGAGATAACGACAGATCTGACCAAAGCACGTTAAGGCTAAATTTGTTATAAGCATTCGTTATATTGATTTAATGGTCGCTGGTCACAAGGTTGATTTATTGGCTCTCAAAGTTGTGGGCTGGTTCTCAGTGTTGTGTTATGTAATACCTTACTTGCAGCATATGTCCCCTGTTGTGCTGTTTATCACCGCTCGGAACTGGGTCAAGGTTATCATTTTGCTGCACTGTGTAACACTGTTTTATGATATGATAAAATTACTGGTTGTGAGTCTAATGTGGTATTTGTACTCAGTATTGCCATCAGCTCTGTACCTTTGGAGCCACCTCTTGGAAACTATTTATCATTATACGCTTTGCCTTTTCTCCTCAGAGAACCAGTTTATGGGGGAAACGGGGGGGCCGGGTTAAACCACAACAGGGGCTCAGCAGGCGTTGCAGTTCAGAGGCCTTTCTCATGCTCAAATATTTACTTATGCTGGGCTCACGACTTACACCTATAGGTAAAGCCTCTCCTTCCTTTTGTTAATGGCAAGGGACTCTGTTCGTCAGGTGGCAAGAAACAGTAAGATGTTCCTCCTTCGCCCGTATTTCGGCATGGGCTACCTAACCGTGGACCTAGGCACCTGGAGAAAGTTGGGTTCATGCGCTCACACCCGCCGTGGAGGACAGGGAGTGATGGAGCGTGCGTACGGAATGGACTCAGGGGCTCAGACAGCTGGGCCAGAAGGAGGGACGGATAATGTACTGCTGGTCCAGCTTGGTATCAGCCCTGATCTGAGAGCAGGGGGAGGTGTACGGACTCGGACGTGCTTCGCTGATGCACTGTTGTCTCCGGTCTGTGCTGGGATAGACACATTGCCAAAAAGATCTTGGTCAGATCTTAAAAAAGTCTTAATCTAAACCAGTCCTTTTGTATACCTTTGCATGCTCTTCCCGCCCCCACCCCCCTTCTTTTACAAGAAACTTTACAGAAAACACGCTGCATATTGAAGCCTGGTTATCTGAGGGAGAGGTCCCACACTTAGAACAGCTCGGTAGACCCACGGGTGCATTCAAGAGCCTGCGTCCGCTGTGTTTCTTCACTGTAACGCGCAGGCAGCTGCTCTGGTGTCCTTGTTTCTACTTGGGAACCGGTCAGCTATTGCTAAACGTGGATGGATTCTGGCCCTTTAAGTAACTTTTTATTTGCTACAGGAACAGAACAGAATCGGAGATTTTTCCTGAATAAAGCGTTGGGGTTGTTTGCTGCTTTTGTCCTAGCAGACAGCAGAAGATATTCTGCTCATGTCTTTGTAAAGGCTGCCAGTAGACTGCGAATCGTGGAGCGGCTAAGCTAAAAAGGGTTACAACTTGCCGCAGTCCTGCGTTAATGGAATCGTCTTAGAGAATTAAATGCAATGGTCTGAATTAGCGTCACCTGCATATTAAAAAGCGTGTTGGAGACATCAGTACAATCTGACTGCTCGCGGCCTTGACGGTAGGAGAAAGCATTAGAAAGCGCTGTCGTTCCAGGAGAGATCGTAGTTGTGCTTTTCCCTCCTCAACAATAAATCTGTTAGCGATATTAYGGTAACAGGTAGCAGTAACTCTGTTAATTATTTACAAAAGTCGAAGAGCGGTGTACACTCAGTGACAGGTTTGCGGCTGTTTCCCGCCCCGGAGCATCTCATTAATCCTCTGGGCCTGAAGGTTTTGGGCTTGTTTTTTCCCTTTCATGTGAAGGTTAACATTGTAATAGTTTACTGGTTTAGTATATGCTCTGTTCCCTTATGTTGAATCTCTTCTTGAATGTGTTTCAAAAGTGCTGTGAAGCGGTATGCTTATATTTGAGAAGGTCCATGCACCCAGGTACTGAAAGCCTGCGTTCTTTAGGGTGCCGATTTCTGCAGCCCGCCGTTTCTGTCTGCGACAGTTGACCAAGTGGGAATGAGCTAAGGAATCGGGAGAGGCCTCCCGGGCCCAGCTTGGACCAGATCTGCAGGAGGCACTGCCTGCCCAGCCGCCGTGACCAGCCGGCCGGGCCGCTGCTCGGCGCGGGCCCGCAGCTCTGGCTGGTGGCTTGTCTGGCAGCCCGCTTGGGGAGYGAATTTTCTCAGGATCAAAGGAGCGTTTGTCCAGCATTGTCACAAGCGACGGCACGCTGGGTCGTACCACCTCCCGCCGCTCCCAGCAGCTCTGCCGGGGCAGGAGCGGGGTGCTGAAGGAGGTAGATGAGAGGGGGCTCTGGGGGAGAGAAGAGGCTGCTGAGGGTGTTCCTCGGGAGCTCTGAAAGCAGCCTGAGCAGAACCACGGGGGATGATGGCCGGCTTCTCTGCCAAATATCACAGGCCTTGCTGGCCTCCGAAGGAGTTTCATTGTAATTAAAAAAAAAAATTGCCAAGAATGGCTGGCCCTGAGAAGGCCGTGGTTTTGAGGTGGTGTGCCCCTTAGAAGGGGGGAAAAACCCCAACCAACAAACCTTTCTGGCAGGAGGAGAGCCTGCCTTCCTGTCTCTCTAGCTCTCCTTTAGATAGCTGATTCTGCGCTGGTTTTTCGTAGCAGTGGCAGGTACTTGGGTTCCTAGGCGCGCTCACTTCAGGGATGGATCTGTTATTTGCCCTGCTGCCTCCAGCTGTTATCTTCTAACTACTGAATACGGCTGAGCGACAGGCTGCCCGGGACGTTTGCTGTCGAGTTTTAATATGAGGGGAGCTACCCTGGAAAGCTCGTCAGGAATAAGGCAAGAAGCAGTCCCAGAGAAGCCAGTTTACAGAAGGAGCTTGAATAAATGACATGGTCGCAGCTTCATTAAAACGTTTTTGAAATTTAAGTTGTTAGGAAATGATTTTGTCCAATAGGGAAAGATTTTTGGGTTGTTGAAAAAAATTGTGAAGGTAACCATTTCATCTTAGGAAACTTGAGAAGCTATGATTTTCACAACTGAAAGCATTTGAAAACACAGCATAAATACCTCTTTCGAATCGCGTCTGTGTTACCTTTCCTGTAATACAGAAYGCATTTAGTGCTTGATGCTTTTTGTCTTTTTTGATTTATTTTTCACTTAGGTCTTGGACTTCCTAACTGAGTCCAGCTAGAAATGAGCGTCTCTTGCTGCTTCCATTTTTGGATGTAGATTTTCATTTGGCTTTTCCTGAGTATCTGTGATTTGATAAAGATTCTTTGTGGTTTTTTTCACTTGCTTAGGGCAGAAAGGAAGGCCTTTAGCATTTTTTTTCTGCAAGATCAGTTCTTCGGGAAGCAATCCTGGAGTAAAACTGGAGCTTTTTGTTTCCTAAACGATGTGTACAAACGGTGGTACGCGCACCGCAGCCTGCTCGCAAACGGCGTGCGCCGGCTGGCCAAGCCGCGGTGCGCGCGGCCGGCGCAGAGCTGGATGCTGCCGCCCCTGACAGCGATACCTGAGCAAACAGAGCTGGGCAACGCCTGCCGAGGAGGGTTGGGAAGCTCTGAAACATCCCCTGTGCCTTATGCGGAACCATTTTCGGGTTAAGGTGAACTGCATTCTGATCTTTCCAGGTTTTCTCACAACACAGAGGGAATGTCTCTAAGCTTCACTTARAAGTCATGTCGTTGAACGTTTCCGGATGCGTTAAGGCCAAGATACTTGGTCCTTTGCACCCGTGTACTTGCGGGAGTCAAATGTCATTCACTTGATTTTCTCCAGATTGTAGAAAAGTCTCTGTTGCTCAATTTACACGCATGACCCCTTTCATGTGGAAGCAGTGTTGTTACTCAGCTGCTCCAAATTCCGGGTGTCAGATATGGTACGCTTGTTAATTTTCCTAATGCGGTTTCATTCTCACGTGTTGTTTTCTCTTGGTAGGTTACCTGTTTTAGGCTTCCTTTATTATTCACCAAAGCTCGGTTTGCCATATTTCTGGAAAATTCAGSTGGTACTTCTACACTGAGAGTAATTCAAAGTATATCTGTTGCTTTAATTTGATCTGTGGCAAAAGCTGTTTTGAAAATCCCTAAAAAATATCTTACAATGAAAGGGTAACTCATTATGCTCTGTGGCTTATGAATAAAATATAATTAATATCATCACAGATTATATAACTAATAGCGTCGTAGATTTTGTTGATTTTCAGTGAAAGGCTTGGATTTCTTTTTTAGATCTGTGTTAGCGACAGCGATCCAGTTCACAAAATAATGTATTGCCTAATTTTTTTTTTAAATGCTCAGTTTTAACCAACACTCGGTATCCAGGAACCATATAATTCATTCTGATAACTATTGTAAATAGTTTGTCCTTAACAGTCCTTGAAACTGCACTACCGTATAACTGGGTTCTGCTCAGGTTCTTCCACAGCCAACTAAATGGTTTTTTTATCACTAATCGCAAGTGGATTTGCAAACAGATGCATTTGAGTCTGTGCTTTGGTATTTTAATGGTATTTCACAATTTGCTTCCACAGGGTTGATTCTTGATTTATTTCAAGTCCTTTTCCTTAATCAGTTTGCAGAGTTTTACCTGCCAAGAATAAGTAACAATATATTTTCATTACTTCTAGCAGTTCAAAGGTTCCAAGTTTCTGATGCCCAGGACATTTACTACTAGAAGAAAAAAGAAGTCTTCCTTTAGTTAACAGTTGCTCTTTAATAGGGAACACAAGGTGAGATAAATCAATTAGAAGAATCTGGAATTTGAGTCGCCAGCAGTTCAGTTCACTAATGCCATCCAGTGTTTTGGTGGCTGATTATATGCTAACTTAATTGGACAAAGGCCGACGAAGTTCTGACCTCCGCAGATCTGCTTCATTTGCTTTTTTGTCAAACATGCTTTTTATTTTTGCTGGCGAGACAGACTCATCATTCATATTTATTTTTTTACATCTGAAGTTTGTCAAGCTGCTTGGAAAAATATGACAATGAAAGACATCTGGGCATCCCATCCACTTTCTATTTGGAAACATCTGCATCGTTATTAGGAACTTCTTACTAGCATTGCAGTGAGCAGATGCCTTCTCTTTCCATCTCCGGGCTAATTTACAATTGCTGGTAGTGAAAGAAATTCGATAGGCACTAAAACCCAAATACCTGTTTCTGGACCGGGCTTTTTAATACCACATATTTAGGATGCCTTAATGTTTGTTCCTGTGTAAAAAAATAAATTTGTGGCATTTGTGAGGGGAAGTGATGGAGAAAAGCCAGCAGTGTCTCCTTCGGGTTATTCGTTGTCTGTATCTACAGGATTAAAAAGCTAAGCGCTTGTATTCTTGAATCTTTGCCATGCAGGTTGATTCACAGCTGTTCATCAGATGTAATGCTCCTTGTAAACCCAGAGTCCTCTGCCTCAAGCTGCCCTTTCTCCATTTTCAAAGCCTAAAGAAATCTGCATTAAAACAAAAAAATCCCTAGTCTCTTTCCTTGCTTAATGGGGGAGAGCTGCAGAATTGTAGTGGCTACAACTAGAAAACGTTATTTGATGAAGCTTGGCTTTAACTGTGGTACAGGCTATATACGYTGAATCACGTAGCTACAGGAGCAAAAAATTGTCCGTGCTGAGTTTTAGTGAAGAGCTGTTCAGTTCAGTCTCTGTCGCTGACGTAAGGAAAGTGTATAGGAACAGCGCTCCGGTAAAGCCCTCCCGCCTCTAATCCATCCTCCCAGCCTTCGGCAGCGTTAGACTTCCCAGGGCGCTCTGTTCACCAGCCGCCCACGGCTCTCTCCTGCCTTCACTCGTTCAGTGCTTTCTGAACTTCTCCCGTAGTAATGACTTACACAATTCAGTTAGGTACTGTGGAGGACTTTGTTCRTTTTAATCCTGTTACCTGGCCATTTTATTTGATCCATCCTATCTCCTATGTTAAGAGAATATTCTTCAGCTTTTCTTTGTTTTTTTCAGGTTTTATATCGATCTTGCTTATCCTTCCTCATTGTCTCTTTTCCAGTCCAGAGGGAAATACTTTATTCATCATTCACGGTCAGTAAGCAGTTCCTTATCTGTGGCCATCCCTGCCGCCTTCTCCGCAGCCTCCCGTCCCTCTCCTGGTGAAGGCGGTGCGGATGGCTGCATGCAGTGCCCAGGCTGTAGACGTGTCGTGGGTTTGTGCAGTGGTACCACGTTTTGCTTCTGTGCCTTTTGTAACAATTGGTGCCTTTTTGGCTTATCAGTTGAACACAGTTGTTTTTAGAGAGCTCTGCATTGAATTCAGTATCCCTTTTCTGAGTGACCGTAGGTAATGACGCTGTGCATATGGATACGCTTTGCTGTGCTTTCTCCCGTGTATTAGTTTTCAGCTGCCGGTATCTCCTAATAACTCAGTATTTTGCAATCCGTGTACAAGTTCTTCATTTACCTTTAGGTGTCACTGCTTTAATAATCAGAAGCTTGATTACCTTCGTGTGTGTTACCTTTTCCAGGTAACTGGTGAACATCTTGAGTAGCACAGCTTCCAGCATAGATTTGTATGGCTCTTGAAGAAGAGTGGCTGTTACGCAGAAGGGAGAGTACATTGCACACCACCTGGCTCGCATTTTGTACACTGTACGTTGTGAAGAAAAAGCATAATTATTCTTCCTGGGGGGGATGCACAAACCGTTATTACCTTTAGGGTGAGCAGAATTGAGTTCAGAGAGCATATTCCTTTCCGACACTTACTGATGAAAGGCAGACCTCCCACAGGTGAATGCAAACCCAYGCCTTTAGATGGGACTGCCCTTAGAAGCCAATTGAGGTAAGTATTTCGGGTTACATATTAAAAGATACTTACATTACAGTAAAATCTTCCTGTGAATTGTTATGACTGAACTCAAATTCAGAAGAAAGCTACTTGGTTTGTCTGTGAGCTCTTAGCACTCTACATATATTCATTCATAATCTCCAGACCTCTCATGCATCATTTAGCGTATTTTAAAATAGACTTATTCTTCTCGCTGAGGAGCAGGACCCACACTGGATATGTATTAGTGACATGAGTGGTGCTTTCAAACTCCCCGCTTCTTAGGGAGTTCCTTCGTTCATGGATAGTTGGCCTATACATGGTTTCTCTTAGAAGCATTTTCTTTCTGGGAGGTTTTCAAGTGCACGTTGACAGTGAGCCTGCTACCAGATCATAGGATTTGGGACGGCTTTTTTGGCAATATCTTCAATACGTGTGCACCGTGTTTACAGCCTGCACACACGTAAACTGATGTGACTCTAGCTAGCTTAGCAGTTGCTAGCGGMGTAAGCCCGGCAGCCCCCAGCCTGGGCTTGGGAAGCCTGGCAGCCCACGGAGCGCGGTCACGTCCACGGCGATGCTGTGCATCTGAAGAGCAGCTCTGCGTTTCGTGTAGAGCAGGTCCCCCTCGGGGACTGTGGTCTGTCACTTCAACATTAACATGTGAGCGCTTTGATTAAAATTAGAGAAAGAAGACTTGGGCTTAAATATACCGACTTACTAATTTGCTTTAAAATATAAGAAGCTTTGATACAGAATATAGGTAGTATGGTTTGTGGACAACATCCCTTTGGCCTAGAATGACCTCACTTTGTTCGTGCTGTAATAAGAAGCTAAAGTGGCAATGYGCTGTTTTCCTAAAATTGGATTGCATTTAGACTGGATAGAGAAGTTGATGTGATGCAGCTGATAAGACACGGAATACCTGAGTGTGACTTTAAAACATTTGAAATGCTGGAAGGGAAGTGAAGGCAGCATTATAATGGTGAATAGAAATCCTGGTGAAGGTATGTAGCACCAAGAGAGTAGAGTATCTCAAGTCAATTATGGGCTTAAGTATACCACAAGTGGTGAGTTACTAACTGGGATAATTAGCTGGTTTGGAGATAAAATGGGCGTAAAAGAAAGTTTATTTGTAGGTTTTTTCCCAAGCAGCTGCTCTTCTCGTTTCAGCTATGCCGAAAAAGACTGTTTATTTCCATTTCATTTGGTTTTTGCTAAATGTGTACCACAATGATCTTGACATCGCTGACTAGAGGAACAAGTGACCAGTCCGCTAGAGTACGTTGCACTGATGAGCATTGTACTGAGCAATGTGTTGTACTGACCAGTAAAAGCCATTCTTTCAGCCCAGGACACTGTACGCTGTCATTGTGAGCGTGTACGAAGGCCAGTGGCATTCCTTAGAGGACAGCGTTGTGGTCAGCGCTGTTTAACRTGCTCGTCAAACAAACTGGATGATGGTCGCGAATGCAGCTTCAGTAAATTCGGAGAGCCCACCAAACTGGGGGGATCCGTAGACCCGCTGCAGGGGAGGGCTGCTGTTCAGGGGTCCCTGGGCAGGCTGGAGAATTGGGCTGACGGGAACCTCGTGAAGCGCAACAGAGGCAAAAGGCAAATCCTGCACCTGGACTGGGACAACCCCACGCACCGCTAAGGGCTGCACCGGCTGTAGAGGAAGCAGCTTCACAGGAAAAGGCTTGGGGAATGCTTACAGCAATCACCAGGCGAAGAATTATAGCAGAAACAAATTGAAGCCTGAGGATAATTAGTAAAAATAAATTTCTGAACTATTATTCCTTACTCTCTGGTGCGAGGAATGTCTGTGCCATCTATAGAAGAACGTACTATATTCTCCTTTGTTCTTGAAAGCTCTTTTTGTGTTACGGTCATGGAGGAATGAAAGCGTCRTGTTCCTGAGACTGAAGATAGACTGCAGTGGAGAAGGCCCACCCAGACTGTTGCTTGCTGTTTGGATGAAGTTTTCAGATCTCTGCTGCTTGATGTT
Organism: Phoebastria nigripes; assembly: GCA_035582835.1. Classification (NCBI taxonomy): domain Eukaryota; kingdom Metazoa; phylum Chordata; class Aves; order Procellariiformes; family Diomedeidae; genus Phoebastria; species Phoebastria nigripes. Next base: position 73,201 of record JAYKAV010003217.1, on the reverse strand, counting down.
AGCTTTTGCCTCATTTTAATATGACTTCCTTCCTTTATTAACCGTGCTAAGAGAAACGACCTGTTGATTTGTAGAATAATTTCATTGCGTGAAGGTTAATCCTGAATTTGTTGGATGTACGAATAATGTTTGGTTTGGGATTTTCCCCGAAGAGGGAAGATCAATAAGCAATTACATTCAAAATTAAGTTCGTTCTAAAGGCTCATAGGTGGGAATTTCAAAATGGAAATCTATTTCCATTTGAACATAGAGTGCTTCTACTTAACTCTGTGTTACTGTGGTGTCATACAACACCTTTTATGACAGCAGTGTTGTCAGCAAATCTTTCTTTACCAGGAGCCTGCCGCACGGTCCAAGTTCTGTCTCGAAAATGCTCACTGGGTCTGCCTTAAACTTAAAACAAGTAACATTGAATATGAAGCAAAGCAAAACCATGATGTTTACATCATGTTTACAAAACCATGACGTTTAAATTCTTGTGTATTGTTTTGTTTCTTGTTCAAAAGCTCTGTCAGGTAGCCTGCAACTATATTTTTCCCGTTTTGTCCACTTTTAACCATTTCTTCCATATCACAATCTGAACAGGCTGCGTTCTGACTTTAGAAACAGCGTGGTATGACTTTGAAAGCACATTCATGTGGCGCTGAAATCAAATTTTTCTAACTATTTAAACGCAGGCATTTCAAATTAYGTGATAAAAACGTATCTCCATCTGACTCGCGCCGTAAGAAATACTAAAAGCCATTAGTATTACAGGCTGGCAAACATCACCAGTAGAGCTTTTCTAACCCTCTTTGTTTATCCCCATACCTTGTGGGCATCATACAGTCTCTGTGCCGCTCCTCTAGTTGGTACCACGTCCCAGCAGCTTGCACCTCTCATGCTCTACTTGCCTCAAGTCCTGAAGGTCCCCTTTAGGCACGGAATGCCCTATAGAGAACAAGCGCTTGTCCACACGCACACAGGTGTTTATTAATACATTCACACAGTAGATCAGAAGACGATGAGATTTTACTCATTTGGCATAATAACAGGGACCTTTGGAACCTCAAGTTTCTTGTGTCAGCGTTTAACAAAGGCACCGTAGCATCCCACCCTAGTCACTATTGATATTGTTAGCTTATCAGCATCTTATCAACAATAATAATGGAGAGGCTGGTACATTTGTGTACTCTGGGACTCGAGTGAGCCCTGGGTGCTTGCTCATGTCCCGGTGAAATGAGAGCGAGCGGGAAAAGATAGATTTTGCTGAGTGACTTCTATAGAGGCAAAAATGAAACCCACCTGCCAGGTGACGGAGAGTTCTGGTCTTCTGAACAGTACTGACATTTTTGGCACCTTATCCTTGAGCCAGAAGCGTTTGCCTCTTCCTCAGGAGGCGGGCATTTGCCTTCCTTTCCTTTTTCTACATAAGGTAAGCGAACAGTTTCCTGACCTGTTTTAAACTGCTGCAAAGGTAAAAGACAGGGTTCTGGCTCTAATGCCAGGGAAACCAAGGCAGCAGCTGGCTTTCCAAAGCAGGGAAAGCCGGGTTCCAGGAAGGAAAGCCAGCTGCTTTGCTGGGCAGGGAGTTCCCTCAGGAAGGCGAAGACTTCAGTCATTTTCCTCTTAGCAAGTCTTCCCTGTTCTGTACTCGGTCTCTTCTTTCGTTCTTAACGAAAGGAAACTCCGTTTTCCATTTTTCCTCGGAAGAGTAGAGTTGGGCAACAAAAGCCTCCATGAAACCTTTTAGTTACTTGGGACATAGTAAGCTGCGCTCAGCACCTTCTCTGAAGGTTTATTTGGGACGATCATAATTTTTACAGCTTGAGTGGAATTTTCAAAGGCACTGCAAATTATTACCCCAGCTAGAAGTGGGTAAGCTGATACCCAAGGTTAGGAAGAGACTGCTGCGCAGTCAGGGGCAGAGCTTAAAACCGAATCTAAACTTCCCGAGTCCCAAGCAGATACTCGGTCTCACTAATGGCTCCATGGAATTTCAGCTGGCGTAACTGAGAGCTGACTTGGATATTATTTGTTTTTCAGTTCCGAAATAGAATGATCTTTTTGCCGGAGTTGTTTTATTGAAGCTTTCTGTTGTCTTACTTGTTTAAACCCAAGACCTCATTTATGCATATCAGCATGTTATGTTGGTGCACCCCCTTCCTCTTTTTATGTGGTGTTAGAGGAGAATGGCTTCGTACGTATTTTTGCCATTATCTTGGACGATATCGTGGTACATGTACTGTTTGGAAATAGCTTGGGTTTGGAGACGTTTGTTGGTCTTGGAATGCTGACTTACAGTGCATTCATGGAAAAAAAGCAGGAACCCGAGTTCAACAGCGTTCTGTGATAGTTTATAGTTGGAGCTTTCCCTTTATATTTATGCCAGTGGAATTTTGAAAAATGGATGAAATTCCATGTGGCGAGAAACAGAGGCTTATTATCTGTGACCAATGCTTTGATGGATTTTTTAAAATTGGTATTATTTGCTGTCATGCCACTTCTATGCTTCTGCTATGTTGGTTGCTTCTGTTGCCTTGTCATTTTAAACAGGTTTTTTTCCAGCTTTAATTGTTACTCTTGCATTACTCACGCTGCCATCCTCCTTTGGGGATCTGGCCAGTGCAACCACACGGTCAGATCTGAATCCAGAGTAGGGGTAAGCTAGCCTTTGTGTTCGTTAGTCATTGAATCCAAGCTGAAGTCTGCATTTTTGGATGACAGTACTGAAATTATGTGAAGTCTTCCAAGAACAAAGAGCAGAAATACCGTATGGACCTCTCCAGTTCATTGTCTGCCTTACTCATTCAAGGTAGGTATTTTTCAAGATCAAGTACCCCCACTTTTTAAAGTAACTTTTAAGTCAAAAAAGAAAAATCGGTTTCCTGTAACTTAGAACCTCAGTTCACTTTTAGATCTAGCAGTTCTCCTCTTTCCAAATATCAGCCGCCTTTATTTTGTATGGTTAGAGAGTCCTTTGCTTGTATCTATGTTGACGTGCAACAGTCTGGAAATACAGAAGTTTTGCCATTCGTCAGTAGTATTTAGTATTTAGATAAAAATCGGGTTAACCTTCCCAGAAAAATTCCCAGAGGATGATATACCTCTGCTCAAATGAAAAGGCTTTGCCTTCTGCGCGTCTCTAAGCCCTTCTGAAAAAGTGACTGCCTGACAGCACTGCTATATGTACTAGGAGAGGCAAAACTCTGCTTTTTCTTCTCCTGTTTTATCTCCGTTAGGGATGCCGCTAGACAGTTTATGCTCCTGTTGCTGGAAGTGGCAGTGCAGATACCTGTTACGGGGGGTAAAGAGCRAGGGTAAGATTCTTGCTTTTGCAGCGGTCTCTCTGCCTGACAAAGGCAGAAGGGCAGCTCAGCACTGGGGGATCCCCAACTTGCAACTGAAAGAGAAACTGTACTCGGGTGCGGTGTGATGCTGCATACGGCAGTTTCGGACACTGGAAACATTTCAGCAGGAGAAGAAAGATGTTACTGCTGCTATGGGCGTTGGGAGTAGCGCAACCCTTGGCACTGCAGCAAAGTCTCTGGGCTGAGTTAACCTAACGAGAGAGCGAGGACTGGGAGGGCATCGAAGCGTTTCAGAACACTTTTTGTCCCTCTTTCTGAGCTGCTCTGAGAGCCGCTGCGGGGGACCCCACCTCAGAGAGAGACTCATGACTTGCTGTCAGTTACCTTCGGCGATTCTGCAGCAGCTAAGGGCCTGAACCAGGAGTTGGGGGCGGAGGGCAGTACTTGCACGGCCGGTGCAGTGGGGGACCATCTCCCAGGCTGCTCGGAGTCTGGAAAGGCAGCATGGCATAGCCATGTTAGCAGCGGGAGGGGGGYGTGAAATAGTCAGCTCTCATATTGTGATAAATCAGGTCTCCGTATTCACTTATGAGTTGAAAGAGGCTGTCTTCGTAGTGCTGCTGAATGGGAGAGGAGTTGCAGACCGAAACGGCTGGTGGYGAGAGTCCAACGTCTGCAGCTATAGTGTTGTTGCATGGACCAAACTCCTGATGCTCAGGCTTCTTGTTGCCTGTGCACAGCTCAACACTGTGCGTATGTGTGTGCTTCCTTGTGTTTTCTGCTGTGAGCTGGTTAGTACTTATCAGCAGTGAATTTCAGCTGCCAATATCTCCTAATCAATCTATATGACAAGATCCCTCTACAAGGTCTTCCGCTAGTTTTACAGGCTGCTGCTTTGCTAATCACAAAATGTGTCAGGACTGTACCAGCTGCGTTGTTAACCGTGTCCACTGACATAACTCTGTCACACAAACTATCAAGATGCTTGGCTGTGCAGAAAGACATTATCCTCTACGCACCTTGTGTTTTCTTCTAACACCTGCTTCAGCTTTCCATAAACCATACCCTTAATTTCTTTTGGTGCCTTGGACTGTCTTTCTAGCTGCTATTCGTACAGTATTCCTGTGCTCCTGCAACACAAATAATATTTGACTAAGCGTTTTTTCTTTGTAGTTTTGTTAAAAGTCATTAATTTTACTGATTAACATGAGCTTAAGAGGTCCTTTTATGTATCTAGAACTGTGAAAGGGCAGACTAAAAACTCAGTGACAAATTTGACCATAAAATGCTGTCTGATCTGGACCTCTAACTTCTGAAAGTCAGAGATAATCCTCAGGAGTCTTAACTTGGTAACCATCCTCATTCAGTATAGGATTGTTACCAGGTTGTCTGATAAAATGAAACCTGCTGTATACTGAGGTCCAGAGCTCACTTATGTACACCTTAAAACAGTTCTTGTCGTATTCTGGCCGCTTTTCTCGCCGTTCTTCACCCTCGCCCACCCCACAACAGCGTGCACCCTGGGGCTGTTTGCCCTCTAGCATTTAAATCTGCCTTTTGAGGAGGACTGTCTCTTTTTGTCAAATTTATAGTCAGACCCATTGTATATTCCATGGAAAATTCTTCCTAAACCTTCTCCCATCTCAGGTTATTCTTTTTTTTATTATTATTATTTTTTCGCCGTCTCTGTTAGCTTTCCACCAGACTGGAGGGCTCATTAAAGCACACTGTACAGGAAATCGAGAGAGGCGCAAGAATGGGACCCTGCTCGCCAAATAGGGAAAGTTGGCAACTCTCCTCTAACAGGGAAATTCCTTGGCTTCAAGGAGCAGCTTCATAGAGAGAGTGCGCTATTGGAGAGGCGTTCGGGGCCCGAAATGCTGCTTGAAATGCCGTTCCACAAATAAATGCCATTTTGGATATTCACGTGTTATGGCGAGGGTCTATCGATAATGTTCAAATATTGTATTCAAATTAATTTGAATATAAGAGTTGAAAATGTATGGCTTTATCTGAGCGGTCTTGAGATCAAGCTGCGAGCGTCAGGAGGGAGAAGATCGGGTCTGGGCACAAAGAAGTTACCAGCATGCGTAGTAATCTCCTACCGAAGGTGTTTCCAGCAGACTTCACCTCCGATGTCCGACAGCACAGACAGAGCAGAAATGAACCTCTCTGAAAAAACTCTCTCTCCTTAGTTACCGCTTTTTCAAGCAAAGGTAAACGGCACCATCTTTCAGGCCAGAAAGAGATGGAGGTCAGAATGGGAGAATTTATGACTCTGTGCTATTTTGGACGGGATTGGGATGGGGAGAAGGAGAGGGGAATGATCAAAATATCCTGTGTGGAAACACTGTGAGTTATATTCATAACACATCTGTGCGAGGTGCAGTCAAGGTTGGCTCACTAATAGGAATTTAGTGAGATGGAAAGAAAAAAAAGTGCTTCTTTGTATAAGAGCCTGTATGAAAAAAGGAAAGTATCAAAGGGTAATGAATCCATAATGAAATAACTTCTGTTGCAGTTACTGAGGGCATGGTGTTTTGGGCCTCGCAGAAGACTTTTTTCCCCTCCCTGAAAGGAAACAGGAAAGCTAAGGTGGGATTCTCTCCTGTTTGTAAACCGGTTTCGTGGTATGACAGTCAAAATTAAAACTCGTAAGCTGCATATTTGCTGGTTTTTTCACTGAAAATACTGTGACGTCAGTAGGTATGTAATGTCAAACTGTACAGGTTTTTAAGTCTGTCACACTTGGGTCATACTCTATATAATTATAGCCAGAGGTGGGGGTAGGAGAGGTTCTGCTTCATAAGGAATTGTGCGATTTGAGAACTGGCTTTCAATTCGGGACTGCTCCCTCCCCCTTTTAGCCCTTACAGTTTTGAAATTTTCTCTTACAGAAAATGTATGCCTAGGCGACAGGAGAGGCTTTGTCTGACTTGCTATGATTTCACAAAATCTACAGTAGTGTGCGTGTGTGACATTGAACGTTATTTTGTAATGAAGAATCAGAATTTGTCAACCCAGAACGGCTATCTGGAATATATTTATAATCCGCCACTTCAGGTATTTTTTTCCAAAAAAATTATTCCATCTTCATTATTCCAGCCGGTTCTTGCGTACGAGTTAGTTAAAAAATGAAGTATTTCAGCTTGAGATAGGGTTGATGGCCAAATGAAACAGTTCTCAAAACTTTAGTTTTATGCATCTTAATACCTAAATGTTGTAATTTAACATATGTATCTAAACGTGGTGTATGTATATGTGTGCATACAATACATCAGATGGTGCTCTTTAAGAAAGATAACTTTGTGTGTATATCATCTCCTTCTTACAGCGCGGTAAGGATGTGCAGTGTTTACTAGAGGATGAGATGTTGGTGGTTTGGATGTTGAAACGCATCGCTCAATATCTTAGATAATCTGTGCTGCTTGCCTTGACCCAAACCCAGCAAGAGTTGCCGGGCTTTAGATTACATCCCCAGTCTTACGTGTTTGCCCAAATCAGAGGTTGCCGGGGACTTTCAGATAGAAATTGCCACGCTCCAGACTAAACATCTGAGAAAGTGTTTTTCAGCTGCCGGGAAAACTTTGCCAAGACCGTCCTCGCTTGCCATCTGTTGGGGTACACGCACAGGGCTAACAGCTTGGCGTCCCTCGGCAGCCCGCCGTGCGTGCGGGCTGTTACCTAAACCCTGGCTCCTGGTGCTGCCCGGCAGTCGGTTGCGAGCGGTGGAGGAGCCCTGCCTGGGACTTGGGTCGCTGTCGCTGCAGGTGCATGGGCTCATCCCAAGGCCACTCTCCAGAAAACAGCTGTTGGGCTTTGTAATGTCAGAAGGTTGGAATCCACTTAGTGACAACTGAACAATTAAGGACAATTATGCTTTCAGCTACATTAACGAGTAACTCGGTAGTAAGACATTGGAAGGAAATGACCCATTGTCGAACAGCCGCGTAATTTGTGACTCATGGCATCGTTGGAAGGGTGTTTGAAGTTSTCTTTGGTTTGGTAATATGGACTGCATAAATATTTACCCACATTTTTTTCCAGTTTTACGCACTCAGTTATTCCTTTTATGTGACTGAATACTGTGAATTCCATTCCTCTGTCTCCTTTAAATGTTTATCTCTGCATAAGCCATCTAACAGCTGAGTCTGCCCATGATGTTCGCAGCCTTGGCTTTAGTCTGCGCTGATGGCCATGTGAGGAAAGCACGCTTGGAGTCGTGAAGCGAGTGCTGTTCCCTGAAACCTCCTCTGGAAAAATACTCTCTGGGGTGGGGTTGCGATTGGTAAAGCAGCGGCACGTCGAGCTTCGGGAGATGAAGTTCACTCATGAGGCAGGAAGCGCTCGTCTGTGGCCTGGAGTTTCCCGGCAAAGTTATTGTACACCAAACGCTGTCTCAAAATTATTTATACAATTAATTGAAAAGCATGGAAGAAGCAGCAAAAAGTTGGACGAGAGAGATGTTTAAGGAAACCCTTTAATGCTCTTTCCATGTCATCATTTTTATAGCTTCTGCCAAGTGGATGTTGCCTCTTTCTCGTGTCTTTTCTGTCTTTTTAATGAATTAATGACTTAGTAGAATTAGCAGTTTTTATCTGTAGCAGCAATGCTCCAACACTTCAACTTTGTCAGAGAGGAGAGCTCCTCAGTCGAGTACTTCCCTATATATTGCTCTTAAAACGGCTGTTTCTCATTCACGATGACTTGAGTGAAGCACTTGAAAACACGGTTTGAAAAGTTTGCCTGTGTACACTAAGGCAAGGCTGATCGGTGGTCAAGTTCCCTTTCAAAATTTGAACTGGAGAAGGCATTTGCCAGGCCACGGTGCTTGCTTATGCTGCTCTTGTCCATATTGGCATACTTTACGAGAACATCTTTTTCAGTGTTCAGGTTAACTATTTTCTCCTTTCAGCTCTACCAGCTCAGCTGAATGATTTTCTTATTTTCCCTTAGAAATGAAGCTGAATTCTTTTCATTAAATTCACTTAGCACAAAAAATAAGTCTAAATCTCAAGTGTGATGAAAGTGAAAAATTACTGGTCAAACACAGTATTTTTTCCTAATCTAAATTGGGTTATGATTGCTCCTGCAGCTGCTGGATAGCTATTGTAGGCTGTCCTTACGGATATCACATAATTTACCTCATTCACTTCTCTAAGTACTGTTTTGTTAAAATGCCAACATTAAATATCTCTTCTGAAACAAAATCTGATGTTTAATAATACACAGAGATGCTCATTTATTGTGACCAGCGCCTTAGGTATATGACCTAAGCTACCAAAGCCGTTCCTTTACAGACACGTCGGCCTTCCTGGACGGACGGAAGACAAGTGTCACGTCTGTGCAACCGGTAACAGCTGATACCTGGACATGTTAAAAAACCCGCAGACCCAGCCCTGTGGCTGTTTTAACCACATCAGAAGAGAGACTGAAGATGTTGAGGAATAATTTTGCCTTTTATACCTGTAAAGAGGTTCGTTCAGTTTAGAAGGGAAACAGGCCCAGCTATTCCTTCTGTTACACCTCTTCTGTGGGCAGACGTGAGCGTATGAGAGCTAGAAAGAAGTTATTTCAGGCCCGGTAGATTCAGAAATCTTCTTTCATTTCTTTGTGTGCAGAGCTTCTAGCTTTGGCACGTTGACAGAGCTTCACCTCTTCCCACCTCCACTTCTCAATTGTCCTTTTAGACTTCAGATGTTTTCTTGTACCAGGCCAAATGTCCGCTCTGGCCAGTGCCCTCCAGCTGCATCGTCCAGATTTCAGAGCTCCGTCTGTACGGTCGGCGACACATCAGAGGAGGGYGGCGAAGGCAGTAGAGAGTGCCCAACACCCAGCGTTAACTGGTCATCAACGCTYGTTTGTGGTGTTAGTTGGTCTGCTCGGGCTCTTGGAGGTTCAAGAGATCTCAGAGCAGCGCAAGTCAGCGAGAGGTGTGTTCGTGTCTGTTCCCTTCTACAGAAAAACATTCAAAGTGCCTTTTTGGGTTTTCCAGCATGTTGCCATCAAAATGTTCTCGTCCTTCAGCATTTTTGAAGTAGCAGGTTACCGTGCCCCACCTCTTCACAACTGACATTTTTTCCTTGGATTTTTACGATGTGTTTTGACTGTTGGTAATTACATTAATGGAAAAGCTTAGCCGCATCAGCTTCAGCTTTTCACAGCTCTCCTCTCCAGCTGGATAGCAATTTTGGCTCAGGCTCTGTTAGTACTGCGTAGCTTGAAGCTCTTTAGTGAGGGAGCCGTTCTTCTGCTTCTCCGTAGGCAAGAGAGTACAAAAAGGGGCACAGATGGTGCCTGGAAAGGGGCACCACAGAAGGTCCTGGAAAGGGGCAAAGACTTCTTCCTGAGCTGATGGGAGAGCTTTCCCCTCGCGTGGATCAGCCTGACAGGCCTCCGCTACCGGCAGTTTGTGTCATTTGTGGAGCTGGTCCACAGCACAAATTTTAAGATATTTATTTTTAGGTGAAGCATTAAATTGCGTGTTGGTGGCATATAGAAATCCTTCCTCGGTAGTTACCAAGCTCCACACCTTTCATCGACGAGAGCTAGGGAGAGTCGTGTGTCTATTTACTACCGTTCCGCTTTTAGCAAGGCACGCCTCCCTGCTCCACATAATCCCATATCAAATGGAGCTGTGTTCTGTCTTGATGTCTTGCTGTTCTGTCTGGACGGTGTAGTAGGCTTTGCAGACTTTCAGAGGCTTAAGGCAGCCAAAGCGATGACTGGAGTGTAATTGTTGTTGACAGTGGACAGTGAGCTGCTCAGTAAAGATAACGCCTGCGGCTGGGAGTACAGATGAGCACCGGCCACGCCATGCTCCCCTTACACCTTTACTGTGGCAATCACAGGTTCCACATGTTTAGAAACAAATTCCCTTCAGGGCATTTAGAACTAAGCAACTGTATATAAACACATCTTTCCTTTCATCGAAGTGAAATGAACAACCAAGGTAGTAGTTAGGCATCCAGCAAAACAGAAGATGGGAGAGCCACTTGGATGAGAGAAAATGATGCATAAGGAAAAATGGTGAGGAAAGTCTATTCCAAGAAAATTTTTGTTAAGCTTTTATGATTAAGAAACTGTTCTTTTGCTGATTTTTGCTTTTCCTCTTTCCCGTGCCACCTGTAGTTTATCTACTTATAATTACAGTTTTTATTACCTGGAAAATTTTCTCTTGTTGCTGACCAGAAGTTTAGGGCTTCCCCGGCCAATACGTACTTGGAGAGCAGTGGGAGGTCTGGAGGAGCAACGGTAGTCAGTCCTGAGAGCACTGCCCCTGGTCTTTTCATGGATGTGGTCTCAGGTTAGCTTAGAAAGTTTACAGGGAGGTTCGACATTTCAGAGTTGAAAGAAAACGGAATCAATGTCATTTTGACTAACACAGGTGGCATCCAACAATAAATAGCCAGCTGTCACTGCTTCGAGAAGATTGCAGTCCATCCAGAGAGGCCTCTTGTGTCCCTTGATCCCTCCAGATTGTGGAGGGGAATTGTAACTGTAAGCGACCTTGACAACAGCATTCCTTACAACAAATTAACTAACAAAGCTAAATACTGAGAAGTACTCCTTTGAATGGATCTGAGGAACTCTTTTCTTCCGCTGGGGAGATGGTAGCTAAAAATGCAAAGGATGACCAGCAAGGAAGGTATAAGCTAATTGCTGACCGTGTTGAATACCGCTTCTTAGAAACTAACTTACCTTGTCTGTTACAGAAGAATAGCAGGTGGTGAACTGGAGGTTAGCGGAACCCTTCTTCTCTAATGAGAAGTGTGTTTTAAGAGGGTCCCTTGTGGCACGCTTCTGTCCAAGAATGGGAAAGCAGATGCTGTGGTCAACTTTAAATGTTAAATGATCCTAGGGATATATTTCTGGAGCTAGAAGATACACGCTTTTGATATAAGTTCTGTGGTGTTAAATGTGTTTGTATATGCAGGGACTTGTAAAGCGTGACTGAATTTCTCTTTCTTTGAGCTCTATTTTTTGCTGCAGTTACTCCTGTTTTTACGGATGGCCTGGGGGGACTGTTCCTCTGCTGYCCACTTCCCCCAGCCCCGTGCTTTGACATTTGAGGGATTTTTTTTTTCTTTTTTTACCTTCCTTTAAAGATCAGCCGTGGCCAGAAGCCAGCTGTGTGGTGGGTGCGTTCCTGCTTCTAGCGAGACGTGAATTTCTCAGCTGGCTTAGGGATGCGTCCTGCTAACATAGCTGTTATCAAGGTGTGAGATGAAGAAATCATCTTCCTCTAAGGCGCGTGCTGGTTACGACTTCTAGTCCCATCTGAAGCCCGCTGGGAAGAGCTCTCTGTCCCCCGGTGCCCAACGGCGCGCGCAGGCGGTGTTTGCTGGGACTGTTCTGAACGGGGCATCTATCTCGCGGTCCCCCGGGGCTGCCGAGCTCCTGGCAGTCCCCTCCAGCCCCCTTTTCCCAAATAGGAAGCTTCGCTTTTTCTGCGCTTTCAAACAGAAGCTGGCTCAGATGCCTAGGAGTAAGGAATCCAAACCATGAGTGAAACAATGGTGAGAGCTTGTTATAACAACATAGTTAATGAGCACTGGGGGGCTACATCTCCGTTAAAGCGCCTTCCTTGAGCACTGAAAATTTGTAATAGTGGTCTGCTACTGAAAATACCTTTTAAAGAGTTTAGGCCCTGGAACTCTTCTGAAGCCTTTGGGGATCTCAGGGAAGCTGCCCAAAAATGCAGACAACTCAAGCCATCCAGCATTTCTTCTTCCAGCAAGTTCCGAGTTAGCGAATTAATTATGAATGCGAGCTGTGTTTTCAAAATGTGGTGGACTTCAAAGGTACCCCCCTTTCTGAATTGCCCCGTCCTTTTATAATGCATTATTCAAATTATGAATCCAAGGACTCTCTAAGTGTATTCCTTTGTGAAATAAAAATTCTTTTCAGATTGATTTAATGATACATGAAAGCACGAGTACTTTTAGGGTTGTTAATGCAGAGCTCTTTGATGTTCCTGGGAGAGTGTCTGACTTTGAAAGTCATGCACTCCGCGCTCTTACTAGCTGGAAGCTTTGCAAGTAAAGGGCTGGCCACTCTGAGCTGTAAAAACTAAGAGAGTCCTCACATACCCGAACTCGTGTTTAGTTCCAGCAGACCAGGTATCCAGGTATGCATTTCAGCAGTGGACCAGTCTGGAAATGGTTGCTGACTGACTTTTTCTCATCTGCAAACTGAATACCGGAGCCTCTAAAGATGCTTTTTCCATGCTTTTAGACATTGATACATCTGATGATTTTGCAAAATGCGACTTTTTTCCTTGTTACTTTTCATCTTTTATTACAGTTGTGTTCAAAGGGCTCACTTCACGACTGATTTTAGCGTTACGTATAAATGCACAGCTCTGGTCTTGGACTTGTTTGGACTGTACGGGTAGTGCATGAAGCCATGTGGTTTGTCTGCAATTGTGGCATGAGCTGTCAGGCTAATACACTGATATTTAATTGAAGAACTTAGTGTTGTGTAAAGTAAAAAAGGAATGGGTTTGCTTGCTTTATGTGTATCTAATACGTGACCCGCAAACTTCTGCTGTGTATCCTGTATTTGTGCGTAACCACCGGCGTAAGATCTCAGTCAGGTCTCTTAAAGAGCCAGACCCAAATGCTCAGCTCTTCTTTATGTATACAAATAAATTATGGCCCCTGCCCGATAGAATGTTCCCATGGTATTAAAGTGCAAAAACTTCAGTTTATGACTGACGAGGGGCATAAATGCAACTCACTCCACTAATCTGGAGAAAAAAAAGAAAAAGATATATTTATCACTTATCGGTGTATTAGCAGTATCCCAATTCATGGTAAAAAGCCTCAGACTGTGCAAAGATCATGTCTCTCTGCGGCCCCCTCTTGCCCATCTCCGCTTCCAACTCTTGTTCTTGAGTCATTCGCGCAAGCTAAATATGCCAGCTCCCAGCTCTGCTAGGTAATACCAGCAGCCTGCCTGCCGTGGTCCAGTATGCCCTGGATGTCTAGCCAAGGCCATGCTGTAGCAGCAAAGTATATTGAGAAAATCCACATATATATATATATTCACTACCTCGTTCTCCGATGAAGGAAACAAAAATGCACTGTTTCCTCTCCTAGGAGTAGCTGCTGCGGGATTTGCTGACGGATAAATCTCTTCTTTAGTCAGAGCTTCCTTTTTTGAAAGCAGGAGTTTGTCGCTAAGCTGTTAAACGGGGGAGTTACTTTTCTGGAAGGTGGCTGGAAGGATCCTGCTTTCGCTTCGGGAAGATGGGAGAGCCTTTCTCCATGAGCAGTCTGTTCTGTAGCTGCTGAGTTTCTGTGCCCAGGCCCCGTAGTGGTACTTCTCTTTCAGGTGATCGTTACGGGCAGGCAGAAGACGACAATTCCTGTGTGGATCCAAAGCAATTAAAATTTATCGTTAGTCTAACTTAACGTTTTAACAGCCTGATCAAAATACAGCAGTTATTTCTCGTACAGTAGCAATGCTACTAACGCGTATAATCCATATTATCTAATCATTTAAAAAACGCAACTAAAGCTGATATGCGGCAGAAACTTGCAAGCGCCTTCGCCCCCCGTGCTGAGGGTGCTGGCCGTGGGCTGCCGCTGGCCGGGGCGCCGCGTCTGGGGGCTTCTGCTCCTGACGCTGGAGGTTGGTCCTTGTTGGTCTGGGGTCCGCTCGGTGTTACTGACACCRGTTGTCAAGCAGTCTGTTTCTAACTCTTCTTTCTTACAGGTCTGCAGGTAGCGTTATGCCGCGATCGCTTAGTTCTGTTAGCTTTTTTTCTCTATATAGCGTAACTCCTTAGGGTAATACTGCACAAAGGGAAGCTACGGCTAAAACAAGGTACGCGTTAATCATCAGAGTGTTGGCTGACTGGGCTGTTACGGCTGGACGAGCCAGGCAGTAGTCACCTGTCCRTGGGCAATGCCTTGTTACCGCTAAAACCAAGCTAAAAATAAGTTCAAGAGCAGATGAGCCAGGGCAAGGCCGGGCAAGTCCTGAGGTCCGTGTTAAGCTACTGCAGAGCTGTGATCTGGTATTAGTGGTTCCTTAGGCCATGGGGCTATAGAGAAAGTAGGCTGTGAATTGTTACTCTCCGTTCCTTCTCCTCTTTGCGACAGTAGTGGAGGTGGAGAGCGTCCTTCCTCTGCTCTTAAGCTTCTGATTGTCAAAGTAGAAGCCAGTAGTCCTTGAGCAAAGAGCGGCAGCATGTTCAAAACGAGCTCGGTTTGATCCTGAGACTTACCCGTCATCTTTTTGACAGTCGTCCACTAAACCTGGGGTATCTGAGATGACTACTCGTGTTTTAAATCTCACCGCACCTGTGGCACTTTCTGCGAGTCCGTCTGAGAACCTGACAAGTGCCTCGTGTGAGTCTTTGCGGTATTTCCTACAGCAGAGTGGTGACAGCTGGTTTTACTTACAGCTATAAAACGTATTGAAGGAGTTTCCAGCATGCGTAAATACCAAACCAGTTTATATCATGTCAGGACTATGGAAGGAAGGTCTTTAGAGAAATGATCTCATAGGCATTCTTTGGTGTAGATCTGGCGCATGCCGTGGGCTCCATTCTTTTCTAAAAACAACTCCTGTCTTTTAAAGTTGGCGTGCCTCAGACGTATGCCTCCTGCTTGCTTTACATTAACCAGACTCGCCCTGGCTCTGGAAGTTAAAGGCTACAGATCTATTCAGTAACTTTGATATCCCGTTATTTACAATAGCGCTGTGCCTGCTCACTGCCCTCACCCAGGTCTGTGTTCTGGCCTCTTATCTTAGTGTGATTGTATGATTGCATGTGTTAGAACCTCACAGCGGCATTTCCGCTTCCAGCAACATTTCTCTCTTCCTTCGAAGACCTAGAGCACGGCAAGTTCGTAGACAAACCTAAAAGTGCTTTCAGCCTGAATCAACTGAATGCAGAACTGCTGCAATGGGAACTAACTATCCTCTTAGCCTGTCAAGTGTGAGCTCGCGCCAGCAAGCTCGTATTCTCCAGTAGTGAGAACTCTGGAACTGGCTGAAGCTTCTCTTTTGCTTTTTGTATTACCGGCTTCTGGTCATGGGATGGAAAAAGAACAGTTAATAGTTGGCCCAGATTCAGACATATTTAATTATAGTTTCCTTAATCGCGTTTAAGTTCTGGCTTTGTTTTGTGTATGCTTGCTGCCAGGTAAGGATAACCTACAGTTCTAGAAAACCCTCATGCCAGGTAGGGAAGCGATGACAAGAAAATGATGGGGTAAAATTCTAGCCATTTCCATTGGAAAAGTTTATCCCRAGTTGGCTCTAAACGTATTCAAATATATACAGAATAGTGCCTTTGGTGGTTCTACGTGGCTTCCTAAGTGTGCCGCTGGCATCCATCCGTCATGTAAATGAGTGCGAAGAACTGTTTTCGGTGATGATGCGTGGAAGGGAAGAGTCCTTTGCGTTATGTCAGAGCAAAGCTGGCTCCGCAGAGCCGGCAAGGAATATAGCGCAGGAAATCTTCCATCCTTCCCAGAATTATTCTGCAGCTGGAATTGCTAAGGTACCAGAGAAGCAAATATTTTATGGAAGCAGTCAGCAACTTCAAAATACTTTCTTTTCTCTTTTAAGTCTAACAACAAAGTAAGATAATGTTTGTGTTTGTGGCCCGTTGAGTTCATGCATTTAATGAATAGTCCTGCAACCCAGAGATTCAGACCTTCCCTTAATCCCTGTTTGTTTGTAATTCTACCAGTCACTGTCACTCCAAGGGTCCCACTGAGGAGAATATAAACAGAGCTAATGCTCTAAGCTGTAATTCGCTTAATCATCTCAGGAGGGTGAAGGATATCCAGACTGCATATGAAGTCACAAGAATTTTCGTCTCTCTCTCCTCTTAATTCCTCAGCGTGGTTAAGCTACTGTGAAAGTGGAGTTGTGTCTGAACCTAATCGCTACTATTTTTATTTGGCAGAATATTTCATCAGACCAGAGTCAGCATTACCTTGCAAATGCAGGCAGTCCCGCTGTAGGCTGGGAGGTCCTTCTTCCATTTTGGTGGTGTTTCTTCCTCCCAGGCTTCCCCTGCACTCTCTCTGCTGCATTACCACAGCTCTAACAGCGAGTCACTCGACAGATGACCGACTTTGGTCACATTTGCTGCGTCCTCCTTAGCCCATCTCTAGCACCAGTCAAGCACCCTCTCAATAATCCGTACCAACTTGGAAGGAATCTCACAGGTGATTGATGAAGAACAGCAACGCTGAGGGGGAGGTGGGAGGGTATTTCTCCAAAAACCTTCATTCCRTCTCTGATGTCATATCCCTGATCCTCAAGGGAGACCTTCAAAAAAAGATGAGCCTGGAAAATAAAAGTTCATAGTCTTACCAGGTAAAAAACCTCATGCACTCAAGGGGATGCTGGTTCAAYGGCACATTTTAACCCCTCCCCCCCAGTCCTCAGTGTCCTAAAGCTCTAAAATTACTTACCGCACCATTTCTGTTAGGAAACCCGCTAGCATCTTTGTCCTCTGCTAATGCCTCCTCTGAGCCACAGGTACCGATTCCATTTCGGGTCGCACAACCTAAGTGATAAGTATCTAATCAAACTCAGAACAGTTGTTTCCAGCTTGTACTTCCCTTGAAGGTTTGCCGTTCCTGTTTCACAAGGGCAGGTTGCGTGCTTGCAAGGTTGTCGGTATTTTCCAGTTCTGCTAGCTGACTTTACAAGATGTGACATCTACCAGCAAACCTGGCCTCGCCTCGTCCTCAGACTCTCGCAGGCACGGCAGCACTGCCATCCGCCCGCGGTGTCCAGCGTACAGCAGGAAGAACACCTGGTGCCTGTGCACGTCTTCACTTCTGCTTTCCCGTGCCTTCATTGCTTGGCATCTCCTGGGCAACTTTATTCATATTGAGTTTTTCTTCTTAACGCTTTAACTCCTAAATATCTTCAATTAATATTTTAAACACTGCATTATTTAGTCTGTAAAGTGATGCCTGTGTTTAGGTTTTCAGTGTTTGCAGCCTACTTCCGTGTTTGTGCTGTGTGACAAGCTGCTTTTTTGGCCTTTCCGCAGCCCCGTTGGCTACCCTCCGGTGAAGACTGCTTTCTGTAAACGTATTTACACCTTGGCTCAGTTAGGTTTTGACGTGCAAATAAGTTCATGTTCTTTTTAAGAATGATGCATTTTTTGAAGCTCAAAATGAAATAGGTTCTCTATTTAACTCAAGGGAGAAAAACAGGAACAAATACAGGACCCAAACGCTATTCCCAGTGTCATTTGCTTCAGTGGGAGCTGTATGGTTTTCCTTGGGTTTTTATTTCACTTTTTAATTTAATGTGATTTCAGTTTAAAAGTAGCCAAAAAGCCTGGAGGAATTATACATCTAAAGATCCAGGACTGTATTTACCGTGGGGCTGCAGTTCTCACACGGAAGGCATGGCTTCTAAACTGTTTTTCTCTGCCTGGTTATGCCGGTGAAAGAAATTGGGCGTTAGGAACTTAAGGTTCTGGTTTTTGTGTGAAATCTGCTGATTTTTGTGTGCAGATCCTCAGGTTTATCACAATGCAAACAACATTGCTGTGGAAAGTTGCACGAAGAGCGTTTCAAACCTTTTTTTTTTTTTTTTTTTTGCAAACAACATTGCTGTGGAAAGTTGCACGAAGAGCGTTTCAAACCATTTTTTTTTTTTTTTTATTAGGAAAGGTTTGCATCTTGGTGGTCCCAGTTTTCTTCACTATCCGCTCACTACTGTACATCTCGGTGCCTCTGTCATTCATGCTCGTGAAGAAAAAGCCCGGTGCTTTTCCGAGACTTTTCAACACCTGTCCCTTTTCCACCCACACGTGACAGGGTGCCGGGAGCAGCTCCGTAAGGGAGGAAACACTGCGATGTCACCCGTGTTCCTTCTTAGCCGTGAGGATCCTAGCAATCGCTAACACTTCACGTTCGTTTCAGCAGAACTTTCAAAAGGAAGCAAAATACCTCGCTCCCACTGCAAGCTGTTTGAGACCCTTCTGAAACCCTGCCGGAACGGTATGGGTCGGAGCTGACGGGCTGGGACAGCAGCTTCCCATCGGTTTTGTGGGGAAGCAGACGGAGCAGCATAACTGGCAGTCACACCCAGGTCATTTGCTGATCGCTTGGTTTTCTACTACGCCTTTCACTCTCTTGCCAACAGATTTGCGGTAGTCTTCAGAGAAGGGGAGGAATGACTTGTGGTTTGTTCTGGGTTTTTTGGTTTGGTTTTTATTAATGCTCAAGTGATTGTTCTGTCTCCCTTGAGGGAAATGTTAAATCCGATTCTCTCCTCTGTGTAACTGCACTCTGTTTCTGCAGAAGGAGAATTGGCTTGCTTTGTGTTATAAAAATTTCATAGATAATATTTATTTGTTGTGAAATATCCCAGAGAGATGCCCTGTAGGGTGCCCACTGGCTTCTGGAAGCACTTAACAGTTAGAGCCCTTAACATACAGCGAAACACATAGTGAAACCGTGTATTTTTATGGCCAACTTGCTTGGTTAGGGTTGCTTCAGATACAAACTCTTCCTTTCGCTCAGCCCCCAAAAACAAACAAGCAGAAGTTTGGGCAACAGTTAAGCAACGAGTAACAACAAACTTGCAGGCACGTTCCATCAAAGACACTAACATTAAGGAACCGGATCTCAGAGCCAAGATTGCAAGTCCCCATGTAGGTGTTCTGCGTGGGAAGGGGGGATTCGGGGCAGTGATGCTTGAGTAAAGGACAGGCTCTTCTCATGCCACAAAGACTGTTGTGGTACTGTTAGAAAGACATTCTGATGCTTCGGGAGTAAAAGGCAATTTCATGCAATTCGTCAAGAAAAGATAAGGGAGAATGCTTAACTTCATAGGATTTTTCTTTGCTTTTTTTTTTAAGGACCTAATAAACCGAAGCACACAAGTTTCAGCACATCCCATAACCTAACGAGAACATCCTGTCATAATATTTTCCACTTGACAACCTGGGTGGTTTCTTCTGCAAGCACTGATCCCTCATAATTAGACAGTGCCACAAAAATTTTGCATATATGCAGTTCATGGGGAAATAAGTTAGAAGTCTGTTGGAACTGTTTGGAATCGGCGTTTGACCTACGTGATTCATCTCTTCTTCCCTGGCTTTTCAAAAGGCATGCTTCAAAATAAGCCTTAGTAGGCAAACAATCAGGGGCTTTCACAGATTTACTGAAGTGTGTATATTGACCTTTGTTATAATTAAGCAACCTGCTATGTTTCTCGTAGAAAATTTTTTGGCAAAAGCTCCTCAGAAGCCAGCGGGTATTCTTGCGTTCCTGCTGAAGTATGTGGGAGCCAGCTGCCAAAACATCTGGCCATCGGCTCCTGGTAGCTTCTTGTTCCACATCTAAAGGGCCAGATCTTTGGAAGGCATCAACATCTTAAATTGTTCCGTAAAGGTAGTAAAGAACAAACGACACAGTCAGCAAAGCGTGTTGTGGAACGGTTAAAAATCCACTGTAATACTTGAAACTTTTCTAAATCTGTCTGAGTTCCATGGGTGCATTTAAGTGGTAGATGAGCTTTGGTATAAAGCAGGTTGCTGAGGACCTTCGACAATCTGATCTGCATTGAGCATAGATAAAATCTGGATAAAATCTCAGTCTTTGGCTTTAATAGGCTTGAAGCTACAGAATAGCTTTTCAATGACAGCTTTTTTATGTCTTGAGGACAGTCATGTTTATGAGTGCTATACGGACGCCTGGGAGGTGTGAGACAAGTAATGTGTGAGTATTTGGTAATAACATTAGATACAGGGATTACAGAGAAGACGTCTCAGAAATGTTCAACAAGAGGCAACAGTCACAACTCGGAACAGGGGGAATTAGAGTAGATACTAGGAAAAAATGGTTCGCTGGGAAGGTGGTTCCCTGGATTGGGCCCAGGGCGGTGCTGGGACCTCCATCCACCGAGAGCGTCGAAGCAGCCAGGACGAGTATCTGGGCAGCCGGCCATAACTTTGAATTTGGCCCCGCTTTGAGTGGCCTCCAGAGCCGCCTGTCCAAGCCGAGGGCTTCTATCAGTGAATCTCATTCCAAGAGCAAGATGGGGAAAGGTCGTTTTCAGCTAGTTTCTTCAATTAGCGAGCCCTGTTTCTACCCTTACTCAGTCTTTTTGACCTGTTGGTCAAAGATGCTGGTGGCCTTCCCTCAGAGTCAGCTGGAAGCTGCAAGTGGCTGACTTCTCTGGAAGGGGTGTGAGATGTCGTCACCCAGGCTGGCCCCCCACAGTCCCGAATCACCCGGCCCGGCCAGACGACCTGTAAATACCGAAATCAGCCTGATGCACCAGCTATCTCTATGCAGTTTATTCCAGTGTTTTCTGTGGAGAATTCTGTATTACAAAGAAAAATATCCTCAAAAGCGGAATTCCTTGGGRTACCTTCACCGTTGACTTCACAGTGGTGCTTCATTTTTTAAATCTCGTGCTTTGCGAAACGAGCAAACCCTTCAAGGGTTTTAAACGTTATCTTCACGGTGTAATAGAGCCACTGTTATCATCAGCCGCCTTTCCTAGGCGAGCCATCCTTTTCTCTGCGCCTTTCTTGCATTTGATTGCAAGAGGAGCTTACAGCTCATTTTTTGTGTCCAGTAATTGCCCTTGTCACTGTCCTGGATGCAGATGCACAGAAGTTCAACAAAATAAAATAAATAGACTAAGCCCTGTAGCGGCCTGAAAGGTCTGAGCATTAAGACTGGGAAAAAGGGCAGAGAAGAGCTTAGTGAGAATGCCTGTCTCCACCCTGGTAACACAGGTTTTGAGAGCTGAAGAAAATACAGAGCTTTAAGAAACTATAACTAGGAGAGAAAGTAATCGTGGAAACTCGTATTCATCCAGTGGTTAACAAGTAGAAAAATGTGCAACGGCCACTTAGTGCAACTTCAGAAGAGACATTACGAGTTGGCCTAGTTTCTTTTCTTTGAAAATAGTATAATGGAATTTTTTAGTTGCTCCAGAATGGAGCTGTCCTTGGGGACATACTACAGACTAACACACTCGTTAAGAAGGGATATACATTGACCTCAATTTGTTCCAAACTGATTTTTCATTGTTTTCTTTTTGAATTAGTGAAGTTGGGGAGCCTCCCTAGGCACTGTCGCCAGCTGTATTTTCAGGAAAAGGCTAAATTAGGCAATTGAATGCTCGCTTCTCCTAAATTTGTCAGCAGTCATGATCTTTTGCCAAAAAGAAACTCTAGCTTATGGCGGACCCGGTGACATCATCCCGCTCCTAGAGAGCCTGAACGCGCGGCCCGCGTACCGGCGGGGTGTGACAGGGTACGCAGCCGCAGCTCTCCCAGCTGAGGATCAGCTCGTGCATCCAGGCTCGCGCGCCGGCCTCGCAGGCCGCGCGCCCCGGCGTACAGCCGTCCTTCTGCGGCACCGCTGCCGGCTCTTCGCCAGGCTCAGGAGAACCTCGCTTGCATGCTTGCGGTCCCCGGTCTCTCCTTGCTGTCTTCGCTCGTGCTTCCTTTCTCTCCGCGGATCTGACCTCTGTTGATCAGTTTTCATGCTTATACTTGGGATCCTCCCTGAAATGCAATTCCTCCTTCTCCGTTCGTTCTTTTTCTCGGGAGACTACAGTACCGCACGGTTCCTATTAAGAATACCAGGCACTAAACCTATGCCTGAACGACGCAGGTCGCCCTGAGCCGAGACAGCCCTGCCCGCTGACTGTTGCTTTCCAGCTCTCCGGGTGCAGGAGCGTGCCTGCAGGGAGGGGAGAGCCGGGCTTCCCTCCAGATAGCGGTCAGCGTTCGGGAGCCGAGCCTGAGTCGCATCGTGCTCTGCCGCTGTTCCGAGACGTTTTCCTTTTTGTGCACGAATGAATTTGAACCGCTTGTCTGCTAGCTCAGACATCTGTTGAGATGAGAAGAGTGCCTCCGAAAGAGACGCAGGAACAGGCATAAGTCTTTAGGCCACAAGCGCAGCAGCAGCTGTTGTATCGATTCAGCAGGGTTAGACGAACGCGGATCTCTCGTCCGCGAGTCTGGTGTCGTGGAGAGGCACTGCCTCGCTCGTCAGCGCATGGCGTGACTGTGAGTAAATGAGTACCTTGACAATGGGCAGGTTTATAGTTACACTGCGTTAACCTCCGCCTTGTACTTACAGCTGTAAATCTCAGAGCCTGAGTGTTCTCTTACTTGCTGAGTTTTCTTCGACACAAGGGAAGCAGTCGGGGACTAAGCGAGGCGCCGGGCTGTAGCCATCTGATTCTGAAGATAACCCCGTTCCTGCTGCTGCAGAGCAATTCCTGCCTTCCCTCGCTTGCTGCAGCTAGCTGAGGTCCCCAAGGGTCTCCAGCGCCAGCTCGGGAGGAGCGAGGTGTCGATATGGCACACTCAGCTTACTGACACTGAGCGAACGTGTCCGAAGAAAGGATGCAACATCCAGATACACCCTGTTATTCCTTAAGCAAGTAAGCACATGTGAAGAACGTATATACACAGATACATATATATATATATAAGGAATGCTGCTGATATCAATGGCATTGTATCACAAAATTCAGCCCATGTATTTTACAATATTAAAGAAGACTGTAGGAATCTTCCATGTGAGAAATGCTTAGGGTTCTCTTTAGATATACAGAGGTTTGACTGATGACAGCATTCTTGAAATTAGACTTGGGCAGATCACAGCTTTATTTAATGGTAGGGAGAGAACTGTAGTTTCATTCTTTTGAAGTTACACTCTAGGAAAGATAGATGCTGTAACCCAGAATATCTTTTTTTTTTTTTTTAGATACAGGAAAGTGTTTAGGAGGGGTACAGTTATGCCCAATTTTTGACGTAGGTGTTTATGTTAAAAGTTCAGCGTTTCTCAAAAAGGATTTAGAAGGCAGGCAGACGTTATTGGTCTGCAGAGGGGTTATGGCTTTTAGAATATGCATGTCTGGGTTCACAGAGAGGCTCCGTAGATATATTTGTGCTTGACAGAAACCTACCGTCTGATTCCAGCAGCGTGGTTCCAAGTCTCTAGAGGTGGCACAAGGCGAGGTTAGCAGCCGTGGTTTTCAACAGAATACGATGACAGAGCGTGTGGGGGAGATCTCCTTCTGGTGCGTCTCTGTTCCATTTCCACTACTTCATTTGCTACATGCGCAAAACTCCTCCTGCCTTTTCTTGGCAGAGGAACCCCAGCTGGACTGGAGGAAGATGTCATTCTTTGCTCTCCTCGTTTTTGCTAGACGATGCATCGTAGACAGGCTCTGATGTGTGCTGTGAAACAAGAAAAAAAAATACACGCCTGCACACGTGCATGTAATGCTGTATGTTTTGTCTTCCTACCCAAATGTTTGCACAACCATTTCGCTTGGTGAAAGAGCATGGACTAATCTTTTTCTGACAGGTAAGATCATGATGTAAAAGATGCAGGTGACTAGCAAAATAAAAAAGGAAGAGATAATGAACYGGCTAATACCAGAATGAGATTAGGAAGGATTAGTCTGTCTAGCACAAATCCACAAACAAACAGGCTAGTTTCCTCTGTGCGTAACAGAGAATACTGCCATTCCGCGACAGCTGTCTCCACTGTGTTAGACAATGCGCTCCAAGCTGCCGGGCAGGCTTTGTAGATTAACTTGCAAAGAACCTTTGTCTTCAAATGATTAATTTAAATAATTCACTTCAGTAAGCATTGCTGTGATCTCTTCCCACTCATAAGAAGGGGGTCGTTTCTCCCACTTTTGCTTGTGCCTGAATTACTTGCTTTGTGCTCCAGAGAAGAGTTTTATAAGGAAAGATTGATTTCTCCGTTACCTGGTGACAGCAGCTCCAACATGCCGGTAAGGGGGTGTCCAGGGGCATTCCTGTGGCATTCAGCTAGCAAATCTGCAGGGCTGCCTACGTGTAAACTGTTCATCTCAATGCTGAAACCACCCCTGGATTTAAGTATTTGCAGATGATACTCTCCCTGCAGTGCTGATGCTCAGTAGAGTTATACCAGCTTCAAGCACCTCAGGTTTTCCTAAGCCCTRGATTGCCATGCAAAGATGATGATGCATTTTTCTTTGAATGCCAGTTTTCTTTATAGTCCGTTATATGCAAAGCCTGTAAACGTACGCAGGGGAAGTCACAGCACGCGTGTTTCTTAACCGTTGCCTAATGACCTCTAGAGACTTAGCTGTGTTTTGTGTCCTGAGTTCCAATAGCGGGTGGCACTACCAGTAGGTAACACCCATTTACTAGCGCGGCAGATGTCTGTCTGTCCCTGAAAGTCAGCAGGCACGTGCAGATCTGTATGAGTGCACAATCTGGACTGAAGAAAACAATTCGCATACCTTTTGTTTTTGGCGAGAGGAAGGGTCGAAAGGAAAAGGATGGTTGCATTTGTTATTTATTGCAACACAGAAAGTCTGTGAAAGACTTGCAGAGCACAGCCAACGCTCTTACTTCTGCATTAACAAAGGTTTTGTGCAGGAAGCATTCGGACTGAACTCTGCCCTTCTATTATGGGTACCTGTAAGTACCTACTGAATGAATTGAACGGAGAATGCTGATGTCTTCACTGGCTSTAGCACCCATACTGCAGTAAATAGCTCTTCACTAAGATTTTTCCATAATGTCTCCTCCTGCTGCAGCATCCATACATTTCTGAAAGAACTCTGAATTGTAGGGGTTGCGGCRTTCTGAAAAGCTCACTCTTCCAAAGCCGGGAAGCTCTCAGCACAGCAAGGAGATAGAAGATGGTTTTCTCTACAACTTCACAGTAAACATAGGGGTTGGCTTTGTAATTAGTCTCATTTGGAGCAATGCGATGCATAGACCAGAGGGAAACTTGGGCAGCCTTCTGTAGAGCGGATTAGATAAAATATCTAATGTGTTTGTCTCTGTGTCCACCTGCCTAGGAGGTTCTGAATTACACATGTGTATTTTGTATTTATAAGAATAATAATGCCATCTCCTGAACAGAACACATCTGAGGACGCTTTCTGTGCTGCTCAGAAAGGATATCTGCTGATCCCCCTTCCCTGTGCCTCGGCTGAAGCCAGTGAGCACAGAACAAACTTTTTAGAACTAGCCAAAAGTAATGATGATCCATTATGGTAAATAACTTCAGGTTGGTTGAGGTATTTCGAACAGACTTTAATGYTATGAAAAGATTGATTGACTCTGCGAGCTCTTCTAAAATTTCCACTAGTGCCCCTAGTACTTAGCTGAATCATGAGYGACAGCACCAAGAAAGAGATTTAATGACTGGGCTATAGGAACATAGGCATCTTCTCACTTTGCACCGCTGCTCTCATGTGTCCCACCATCATCCCTTTGCCCTTACGTTCTATTAAGTGCTTGGCAATGGATGCAGATTGCAGCATTTGCAAACAGAGCTATCGTCAGCATGCGTAACCTGGGTTTGATTGTGATTGATGGACTCTGAAGTCACTTAAGTGCTGGATTATGGAAGACAGACAAACAAGAGAACAGATAAACCACTCGTGTTACCCTCTATTTTTTGGACAGGGCATAGCAATTTACAGTGGGTGCGTTTAGGGAGAGGCCCCCACAGCTTCACTCCCCAGCAAGGTATGGGGAAGGCAACACACAGAACRAGGCTTGCTAAGTAATTACTAGCTGACAAGTAGCTCAAATCAGCCTTAAAGTCGACAGTTGTTTTCCGACGTTAGCGCTTCTCTTAAGGCGTAATGTACTTAGGTAGTGCCAAGAACGGCAGACAAAAAATTAAAAAACAGTCAGCACCAGGAAAACTGTAGCTCGCGTGGTGCTGCTGAATATCCTTAGAAGTCCTGCTATGTTTCATGGAATACGCTGCATGCCAGGCTGAGTAAAATGGTCGGGTTTTTACCCCTGAGCCCAGTCAGGGGGAGGTTTGGGGTTTCTGTGGAAAGAAGTATGCAAGTTGCATTTCAGGAGGTGGGAGGCTCAATGCTTGAAAATGTTTCCAGTAGTACTTTTTCTTTTTTTCAAATCTTGGCCAAAAATGGTCGTTACATTTCTTCCTAGAGTGAGGTTATTTTTTCTTGCTTTGTTGGGATGGCACACTTGAAAAGTATTCTGTGGGTGCGTGCATGGAAAATATTGGCATATTGCAAATACCCTCTGCGTGCAGAAAGCGGCTACATATTAGAGAGGGGTGGAGAAAAAGGAATCCTTTCTGACTCGCTCTGCCTGCTCGCATGCACACAAAAAAGAGATTCTTCTCCTCTTCGTTTGAACGGCAAAACCACCTATTTAAGAAGGGAAGCGACGGCCAAACCAAAGGCGCTGCGCGGCGCAGAGAGTTGGTTCGTCCTGAAGGGATCTCGGGCCGTTCCGTTCCTGCCGCGGCGCAGCGATACGGTGCCGTTACTGGTACATTTCCCTTGGACACTGCGCTCGGCAGCTTTGCCAGCTGCAGCAATTTTTAGAATTGGAGCTTGTCTATGAATTTCCCGCTTGTGTGCTATCACAGGGTTTGCATTCTTGAGAGCGAGAGGACTTGCGGTTGAATTGTAAAGCTGTTTGCAGACCTGGTCTCTCACCCGCAGTGGCGGGCTAAGCTTCTGAAAACAACCGGCGACAACCTTGCCGTTTGATGTGGGGTTTGGGGAGAGTTATTTATGTGTTGCTGTGAACCACTGTGATACTTAGGAGGGAGAGGCTTCCCAGCTAATTCAGCCAGTAGTTGAATCTGCTCAAGACGAATTGCAGCGTGGCCATCCAGCACGTTTTGCAACATTGGCCCTGGTCCTGCTGTCCTTCCACAAGCAAATCTTACGTCCAGTTTACCGGGAGTCTTGCCTGAAAACATGTGAAGGGCCAGTTTCTGTACCGGCAACCCTGGCTTTCATCAACTCCAGCGTAGAGAAAAAGGGCTTGAAAGCTGTGCCATCGTACGGGGAAATGCCCCATTACAATACGAGTCAACGCGAGTGGAAGGCAGGACCGTCCTCTCCTTTCTATCCATTGGGCGCTGGTTGCTTTTGCTGGGTTCATAGAGCAGGGAGATCCCTGCGTATTTAAGGGCTGCGTCGTCTCTTTCTTCTAAATGGAAACGTTGGGGAATGGGGATGCTCCCCGACTGTCACGGAGCCAGAGACACAAGAACAGCCCCGTGCCTAGTGAGGACTGCAATACGTAGCTAGTGGTTTACACTGTAAGATGTTCCAAACAGGCCTCTTGACTGTTGTTTATTGCTTAGAGCCTGTTGGTGTGTTGGCGTAGATGTAGGAAGAACTAAGTAGCCTACAGCTGTGACTTTTTTCCTGTCAAAAATCCACGGTGATGTTTTGCCTTAGTGTCCTAAGTGGAAGAAATCGCTTTTGAGTCACTGCAGAGGTATGCTGTTGAATGCATCCCCTTAAAAGCCAGTTCAGAACGGTTCATCTGAATTCTGCCCCTTGACCCGTGTCTTCAAGGGACCCTTCTAGTATTCTGTGATATTCACAGGAGAGGATGTTCCAACACCTACTTTTTAAACCAAGAATTACAAAAATATTAAGTCAGTCAGAAATTCTAGCTTAGCTGTTCCAGTGGTGGGGCATGAGGGGGAAACACACAATGCTGCTACTTGAGATTTTTTCATCGTGAATTGGGGCTGACCAGATGACTTTTGAGCGCTAAAGCCACAAGTTAAGCGTTGTACGGCATCCCCAGTGGATGCTGAGGCATCCCATGTCTGTGGCACTCTATAGCACATGCCTGATGTGTTGCAGAAAAAGGAGGGGGGAAATTCTGGTTTAGGAGGTGAAGTATTTGGCCTAAATCTCCTTAGGGATGAATTTTATACTTGAAATAAGAACCGTGTGATAAATTATAGAACCATATGGTTGAATGAATTTTTTCATTGGGTATCTGGTGATGTCCCCTACCCCTACGCCACCGGAATGATCTCTTCAGAGTTCCTGATTTATTTTACCCAAAGAAGTGGTGACTCTACAGGGGAGCATGTTGTGCAGGAGGATGTTTCTGAAACGGAATTGGAGTAGATGTTGATGTCTTRCTATTTCTTGTAGAGTCTCTTCTTGGCGGCCTGGGAGAGCTGAGCTCCCTGTACAGCAGCGTAGAGCAGCAACTGAACGAAACCCTGAGGCGACGCAGGCACGCGGGAGACGACGACTACAACATTGAGGTGCTGCTAGGCGTGGACGACTCTGTCGTCCGATTCCACGGCAAAGAACACGTTCAAAACTACCTCCTCACCCTCATGAACATAGTGAGTATCTTCCATAGTGCTGCACCGCTTGTTTTGGAATGTGAAAGGCTTTTGTAATCTCTTGCAGGAGTATCTAGGAGACCAAGCTGGATACAAATATGATCATTTTGTCTGCTGTTGGGTACGGTTCTCTCTTTCCAAGATGTTCCTTTAATTGATCTTTTTCGCAGTAGTTTTCTAGGGCACGTTCTAGGGTAATTCCAAGAATTTGGAAATAGTTGAAAAACAGCGGGGAAAAAATGTAAGCTTGATATATTTCTAATAATTCCTAACTTCTCCCGCAACACAGTTCTGAAGGAAACCTGGTTAAAGAATAAACGTGCAGAGCGAAAAAGTGTTCTAAACACCTAACGACTCTTTGAAAGAGAGCAAACCTTCTCGTAACGTCTGTCCCTTAACTCGTGTGGCAATATCCGTATTTATATAGAAACTGCAAAGGAACAGAGACTCGTAGAACTGCTTTATCATAGAGTGTCTTACGGGGTTAGCAAGTGTTTTTTGTCTACATATACATTTCTGGCTGTAAAATCAATGGCAAGACACTATGTTTAAAGATACAGTCTTGAACTACACTATCAGATTCTATGGAGGTGCACATTGCAGAAGAGTACAGTTCACACTGTGCATTAAAAGTCATGTACTATACCAGCGCTGAATGCTAGAATTGCTCAAGCTTAAATGTTTTCTGTTTTTTGTATCTTAGAAGAAATGTGAAAAAAAATACATGACAGGAATGTAAAGGAGATGTGTAATCACTTGCAATGCCTGGCCTTTATGTGTCAGACCCATATGGATGCATCTTGKAAGCTGTGGGGATCATCAGGTTTTCCAGGAAAGAAAAACAATATCCTAAGGACAGATTATAAGAGAATAGGCTTACAATTAATGATGATTTGATGAATGTAGAAATGATTCTTGTATTTTTTACACTCACCTTTTTATTCCTGGAATAATTTWAAAATGATTCCTTAGGCTTACACATCGTCTTGGTAACATTTCTTTATTCTGCGTCACATCAGCCACCATCGTTCCTGACTGAGAGAATTCAGTCCTTTCACTATTGCAGAGTATCAGAAACACCTTCCTCCCCCTCATCCCCAAAACCCCATTTCAGCTCCCCTTAGTACACAGCATTCCACTTCAGGAGGGACAGCCAATGTTAATAACACATACGGTGAATTTGGCCTTCAGTCCTTGTTTTATGGTTAGTTCGTATGCTTGTGCTGATAATTTTTTCTTATGCATTTTCTGCTCTTAATGCCTTCCCTTGGTCCAAACTTCATTCCATTTTGAGCGCAGTGGCGGGCAGCGAGGCTATGTGTGGTGCTAGTGCATAAAAAGGTGAATTGAGGCTCAGTCTTTCACTTAGTTCATTTAAGCCTGACTTAAGTGAGGGGTGACCGGTGATTGCTGGGGTGACAGGAGCAACCCCCTTGCACCTAATCAGGCCAGTGGAAAATCTGCTCCCAGTGCGTGAACGGAAGAGGTGAGACCGGTGAGGCCGGGAGGGGTGGGGAAGCAGGTAGCAAGACTCAGTGTTATATACAAGACTTCTCGGGACGACGCCTTTGTGGTAGACTAAAGATGAGTTGCCGTATCTAGAGGAGGTCTCTTTGCTCCCTTTGCAAGCTCCTCAGTCAGCTAAATAAGCTATTCCTTCATAAGGAACTGCACTGCCAACAACACAAGTCCTACACGTGCGAAAGACTACTGCTTAGGTACAGAGGAGACCCCTCAAATATTGAGGGGGAAGCACAGGGCCAGGACCAAAGTGTGCCCACAGGTATGGTCTCATTGTCATAAGACCCCAGTTAGCTTTCAAACATTTAAAGCCAGGTCCTTTTGAAGGGAGAAAAAAAAAAAAACAAAAACAAAAACACCTCGGCACCACCCAGGTTTTGCCTGTCACAGTCCCATCTCAGTTTTCCAAGTGCACAAACATGCTGAGCATCTTTGAAAATCTGCCCCACCTGTCCTAGCTCCCAAAATGAGGACCAGCAGTTTAAAAACTTAATCCGTAGAATCTGAGAGGAAAAAAAAAACCTCTATATGAATTTAAACCAACTGATATCTTTTCCAGCATAACTCTGTGTCGAATTATAATAACTCTGTATAGAAYTATACTGGGCTATAAATCCAGAGTAAGAAACTCCAGACATACACACACGCTGTAACTGAAAAACGGAATTTAGTCTGCTAGGTTTACAACCTGGAGCTTTGTTCGGTCTTACGCCTTTCCTACTGTTTCTGTAATTGTGAGCTGGTATGGTTTAGGTCACTGTGGTATTTCAGCGTGCCAGGGGAGTTGCTCTCTAACAATAAGCGAATGGAAGCTGTAGAATCTTGGTTTGATGAAGAGGGGCTGTTGAGTTGAGTAATGTCTGTGCATTTGGTTTTGGAGCCCAAGGCATTTAGTCATAACTTCCTCCCCTCCTCTGACACGCACAGAGAAAGCCTTTGACTGTGGTGTGTTAGGAAGCTGGGTGCGAAGATCTTGGAGGAGAAACAAGCCGCTGAACCTGGGCTGCTCTGTGGATCGCCTCYGAGGCACGAGTGAATCGACAGCAAGGCTTTCGTGGCTATGAATGTGCGTCTAGTAACTCTGTCTTTGTTGTTAGTAGAAGCTTCTTTTTTAGGCTTGAGGGAATCAGAAAGCACACGAGCGAGTCTTTGCTTGTTCCTAGAAGTTCATCAGCCACTGGGACTGCGGCTGTTGCAGTCCAGTCTGACATSGGCAGACACAGTTCAGCACAGCTGAATTTGCCTGACAGACGTGAACCTGGCTTTACGTTCAGATTTAGGTTTGGATCTAGCGGTGTGAAGGTCCAAGAGCTGAACCTTGCATACCTAAATTCGTATCTTTTACCCTTCCTAAAAATGGGAGGCTCTAGATGAGAAAGAATTTGTGATGGATGTTACGAGCATTCGTGGGGATTTTTGCAAGGCTGATGGTAACTCGCTGAGACTTGCCTTCCCAAGCAGGGAAGTTAAGGGCAGTTTTGCCACATGTAACGCAGCATATGCAGGATAGCTCCAGAGTAGCTTCAAAAGAACAAATATATACGGGCATGGTAAGCAACACTGTTTTGCTCAAGTGCAAAAAAGCAGTATTAAATCACATTCATTCAACCCTGTGCCAAGATTGGTTATCCTGGGCACAGTGCCATGCTGACAGAACTATACTTTCTGCTCCCGGTGCCAGAGCTGGCTCGCTGGGAACCAAGCACTGCACGGCATTGCCGTGCCGTTGGGAGCTCCAGGCCTGGACGTTCAGCTTCAGCTAAAGAAACGCCTGAGGTGTTTTCCTATACTTAACATTTGTACGTACTCTTGGCTTAAGAAACAGGCTGGAAAACCCAGCATCAGCGATGCATCTAAAACAGCTGTTAAGGGTCAGCGCTGGAAGTCAGAAGCCCAAATGGGCTCATCTAGTCCAAAGCAATAAAATCTAGTGTGGTCCCTAGCTTTTAGGTGAAGCTTTACCATTATCTCACAGCATGAACTGCCAAAGTCACTGGCAGCCTGCCTTCCAGAAGGGCTGAGGGCTAAAATCACCCATTGGAGAGAATGTCATTCCCCTGGAGTTGTTTCAGGTAGCTCGGTGGCCGGTCCGTTACTGGGCAGTTTCAGCTGAATTCCCTGAGGTGACAGAATCGACGTTTTCCTGATCTTACCTTTACCAGGAGCACATAAGGAGTTGTAGCCCCCATCTCCCGAACCCTGCCGTAGTGTTGGCAGCGTTCCGAATCCCCAGTGGAGCATCCCTCGGAGAACCTGCAGAAGTACAGCGGGAAAGCAAGTGGAGTGAAAACTGGCAGAGGAGTGGGAAACAGGGTGCAAGTAGGACTGAGAAAGCCTAACCCCCCTTCCTCTCCCCCCTCCCTCTGTTTGTTCCCCCACCCTGGTTATGCCCCAGAGCCAGGGCAGCCCTTCGGTGACTCCGGGTCTGTCGGGGCCGGGTCCTGTCTCTGTCACCTCTGCCACGCTGGTGTTGAGGTCGCTTCTTGCAAGAGGTTGGTTTAATGTTTTGTGGGAATGCGGCACTGTCGGTATATCTGGTGCTCTGCGGCTAGCTCTTCTTTTGTGTTTTGTCGTCTCTCATAACATGGCTTTCCTCTCCGCCGCGCCACCTAAGAGAAACCTCTAACAAAAAGAGAGGATCTTGAAGGCACTGCATTCAGTTTAGAGGAATTTTGTTTTTCAGCTAACAAAAGACAGAACAGTGAAACATTCATAACGATCGCTTTCAGCAAGAGGTAGCTAGTACACTTTCTTAAGTGGATACCTAAAAAAAGCTTGAGGTTTTCAGCACTGTGGTGTTAGACCTGAAATTAAAGGTCTCCTGCATTAGGCAGCTGACATTTGTTACTCCCTTGGGTGGTTACTTAAGACAAAGCTTCCCTGGATTAAAGTAACTGGGATCAGAAAGATATGCACAGAGGGCACCAGGTTATGCTGAGGGATTCTAAGCAGGTTTGGACTTGGCAGTATTTATATCTTTCAGGTTTTTTTTTTTCTTGAGAATAAACCAAAATTAGCCAGTAGCGTGGTACTTCCATGCATCGTTCACTCTCACATTGCAGGTTGCCTTTGACAGAATTCCTCTTTGGGTGATCCCTATCCACTCAGCATTGCAGTTTTGTGGGTATCACCTTGTAAGTAACAATTTTAGTTTGTTGTCCCCATGCTGAAGGCAATGAGAGCTTTATGATTAGCTGCAGTAAGAACAGACAGTGCCAGGCATGTCTACAAATTCTGTCAGAGGTCTCCATGCACACACACTACCTGTAGTTCTTTCTTTCTCCATYGCTTGCTCCCATTTTCATTCGCTCTGCCTCTGTTTAGAAGTGCATAGCAGGGCCTAAACACATGACTTAACTGAGAGATCTCTTGACTTTTTCTAGTCTCTAACCCGATCGCTTGCCTGGTAGTTATTACCTCAGATAAAGGAGAGAAGTCAGATCAGCGCTCGTTCCTTTCTRTGCGGTTCCACGTGGAAATGAGAGCTAATGCTGGTGACCGACTACAGCATGCGTAAGGCAGACAGGTAATCGGCAACATTTTTCCATGCAGATCTCCTGCGCTATTCTTGCTAGCAGCGTTTCAGGAATGCCAGTTTCCCCTGAGCCGTGAGTTGTGGCTGCGCTAAGCTGCACGGGTCATTTGTATTGCTGAAGAATGTGAAGTGAAGTAGGAGTTCACGTAGTTTTGGCAAACATGGTAGCAAGTTTACTTTTGAATCCAGAAAGTTTGAGACGACGTTATTATTCGTGTGAGCAACAAAATATTCTTGATACAGTACTTGTAGGGAATCATTTTCTTTTTGCCACACACCTCATGAAACATCAGCAATAAATCTTCATTAAAGATGATTTCAGAACATTGTCTGTTTAGTTCTAAAAACATTTGGCTTCGTAAACAGCAGAGCTGATAGACTGTCCCAAAACACTTCCACCTTTTCCTGAACGTCCACGGCTCCATCTGCTGGGAGTGGATGTCGTACGGAGCCTCTGCGAGCAAACACCGCTTCCCTGAGCAGCTGTAGGTCGACTACTGTAAAGATGGTTACCTCTTCTAGGAGGAATGCTTTTGTAACAGTCTAGTCGTTCCTGTCAAGACTTTAACAATGGTCGTCTCTTTTATATGACTTTCTAAACAAGATGCAGGTAAAAGAGGAAACGAGAAGAAAAYGTGATGCAAAATAAATGCAGGGAGAGATGACAGACATAGAAGAGTATCGAGCTTTTAAAAATTCTCTCAATAAAAAGGTTGCCAGAAAAGCCCAAGTTCAGCACTGTTCCTGCCAATACTTTTGCCTCTGCTCGGTGGCTTTCCTGGAGGCTGGTCTGCGTGGCAGAGCCCGGACGCCTACAAGAGACCGCACAGCAGGCAGCGGGCGCCTGCCTGCCGACTCGGCTGGGCTGCGGCTTGGTGTTGAGCTGGAAGAGGAGGAGGAGGCAGCTTGTGTTCTCTCGCTTGAAACCTTTGAACTGTCATCTCCCAGCCCAGCTTTCTGTGGCAAGCAGGCGTGCTTGGGTCACGCAGTTCAGAAGAAAAGCTCTGCTTTATTTCCTCGCATTTCAACATCACGGTGAGCACCGAGGGGTGTTCTTTATGGGCCTGTTCTGCAGGTGGTGACTTTTTCCCACGAGTTTGGGAGTCGTGGTTCTTGCCTCTCATCCAGCTGGGGGTCACGCCGCGGAGCTGAATTGCGGGGCTTGGAGAATGGCCCAGGCCCTCTCTCTTCATCGCAAGACTGAAGAGGCTATGGCAGCTGTTTCTCCCTCAAAGCCACCCTTCTTCACAACCCTGAYTTTTGATACTTGATTTTGTCAGGCTTATAACTTACCTTGTCATCTGTCAAGATGACTAGTTAGGGAGCTGTTTCTATAGCATACAGTCATCACGCACTCGCGTCTCCCATGTATCCGTTTATGTCAATTTTAATCTAATATTGCCCTCAGCCTGTGGTAAAGACGAATGGCATGTGAAGGTGTCACCAAAAGAGCACCACTCACTCCCTGCCATTTAATCTAGCGATTTATACCCGTGGATGGTCAGCAGACCAGCAGTCAACTATTTTTTTCAAAGCTGTTTCATTTCCAGTGATGTGAACAGTAGAGCAGCTGATGGCATTAATCATTAAATTCTGAATTACTCAACATTCCTTCACTGTAGAATACTAATTAAGAAACCGCACTTTCCCCTGTCCGAGTCATACACAGAAATGTAAGTAGTTTCATCAAGGCAGAAACAGAAGGTCACTGAGGCTGTATGGTCCCCAAAACCCAAGGAGAGTCAAATGAAGCATTTGGTGTAAGCGGAGAGGAACTTGCTGTGAGCGAGCAGAGGCAGGGAAACGTCAGCAAAGAAACTTCTGTAACCTTCCTCAGTCAGTTCAGTTACTCTTAAATTATTTCTGTTGAAATAAATATATATTAGGACGAGAGGAAATGGCCTCAAGTTGTGCCAAGGGAGTTTTAGATTGGACATTAGGAAAAATGTCTTTACTGGAAGAGCGGTCAAGCATTGGAACAGGCTGCCCAGCGAAGTGGTGGAGTCACCATCCCTGGAAGTATTTAAAAGACGTGTAGATGAGGCGCTTAGGGACAGGGTTTGGTGGGCACGGGGGTGTTGCGTTGACGGTTGGACTCGATGATCTTAGAGGTCCTTTCCAACCTTAATGATTCTAT
Source organism: Phoebastria nigripes (assembly GCA_035582835.1). Lineage (NCBI taxonomy): Eukaryota > Metazoa > Chordata > Aves > Procellariiformes > Diomedeidae > Phoebastria > Phoebastria nigripes. The sequence continues at coordinate 37,570 of JAYKAV010003217.1, read as the reverse complement.
GATTCTATCTTGGTAATTTAAAAAAGTGATCAAAGACACCATAGRTTCTAAGAGAAGGAAATGAAGAGCTGGTAATCAAGGTAATACTGTTCTCGTATAGAGCTTTTCATCAAAAAATATCAAAGGAGATCACCACAGGCAGGACCTGAAACACAGAACAGGAAAGCAAACTCAGTCTGGGTCAGCCAGTAATAAAAACAGGAACAAGGGCAGAGTCCAGGTTTGCCATGTCTCTCGGTGCTTCGACCCAGCAGCAGCCATCCCTCCTAGTCCTCCTGCAGCTGAAAGCCAGAAGGGACCACTTACGCTGGCAGATCTGGGAGCTGGTCTGGGGAGACGGTGATGATGGATGAGGCTTTGCTGGGCAAATGGTTTACCCCCTGCCGAGTCATTTGGGACCTCAGCCCTTGGCAGAGCTGCAGATTGCCTTGGATTAGCCTGCAGCCCCTGCCTGGCCACCATGGAGGTAGGGTCGGCGGGCGCTGGTGGGCAACCCTGACAGGGAATTGCACGGTACCTGCGCAAAACCAGCCGTGCATCTGCAGCTTGCTGCCTGTYCTGAATTTGAAAGGCCAGCTACGAAGAGCTCGTACTGCAAGAGGTGCTCAGAGGAACCATCCAACATAATTTGGGGATGTATGGTTGACTGTAGGTCAAGAGGCAGCAATTTCTGTGACGGGTGAGAATCCAGCCACTTTTCCTTTAGGGAGGAGGTCTGTGTAGAGGGTGCCTTCGATTTCGCCATTGTTGTCTTAGGAGTACATYAGTTTGGGAATGGGGGTTCACCCGTGACATTCATACTGCGTAAACACGGGTGAGTTTCCACAGAAGCACTGAAGTCCCTTGGTTAGCAGTTATCTCCCCCTTCCAGTGCTCCGTACTGCAGCCTTACAGTTCGTTTGCCGGGTGCATTTATTTTGTCTGTTTGAACAATTTTTTATCCATTCAGTAAACAGATACTTCCTCGCGTTGTCTGTGGGGTCTCACAGTTGGCATCGCTGTCCCAGTGCCGCRTCCCAGCTTCCTCTTGTGCATGTTGCTATTGAATTCAGCCTAACCCCTTCTTACTTTGAAATACTACAACAGAGGCTATATGGCCAGTTGGCCATCTGCGATGTTTCACAAGTTCAAATCGGACAAATCAAGCTTACTGGGGTGTGATTTATATATGCGTTTTGTACCAGCGTCTTGGAATGTAATTTCTTTTGCCATTATAACCGCAGGGTAGATGCAGTTACAGCAGTCTGAAAGCGCTGCARTCTACACTGACGTTTTCAGCACTTTCTCTAGATTTGTGTCCTTCCAGCGAGGTTACGGGTTTCCAAAATTTCCTGTGTTTCGGTCACAAGAGTATATACAAACTTGCCCCTCATGAGGATCCCGTAGTGGAGCCCTCCAAAGCAATCCACAGAGAATGGGGTAAAAAACGGTGTTGCGGAGAAATCTTGACGACGACTTGAGTCTTTAGGTCAATTCCAGAATCCTTTTTGTCTCTAGGAAAGTGACTCCTGGGAAGCATGTTGTTTCTTGGCACAAGGGAAACGGTGAATGTTTTTTCTGACACAAACCTTTGTGGGAGCAATGCTATTGCATTAATGGGGAGAAAATATGAGATGAATAATTGAACTTTGGAATAATTGCTTCACAAGACGGGCAGCCTGAGTTATGTGCTCATTCCTTGTAAAACTGTCCCGCTGACAGTCTGTTCTCAGCTGGTCCTAAAAGGGATTGCATTTTTAAAAACCACGGGCTGAAATCATTGTGCCAGGTCCCACAGTCTGGACAACTCAGAACGACCTTTTTCCCTGAGGGGAAGGGGCAAGTTCTATTTAGCCTGACTGGAAAAAAACCCTCTAAATCCTGCTCAAATATACCAGCCTCTGAACGGTGATATTTATTTTTCACCAATTACCCATAATTAATATTTATTTTGTTTTTAGGGGGATGAGTAACTTCATTGATGATCTGCAGATGTTTTAGCCCCCTAATTTATACTCTGGTGGCAGGACATTTCTCACCTTCCCAGAGACAAGGAAGGTCCTCAAGAAGAACAATTTTTGACCCATCTGCATAATTCTGTTTTTTTAACTTCACTTCCACACATACTCTTTTTAGTACAAAAGTGACCACATAATTCTAATTTATCTCCAAAAAGTAGGGCAGCAGTATTAGTTGCTTCTAAAAAAAAAATTCTTCAAAACAAAACCCACCATGAAACGTTTCAGTTTTTCAGGGAGCAGTGGAACTGCGGCGTTACCTCTGGATTTCTGTCTTGTGGCTGGGCTCTCTAATGGGACATAAGCTTCTCTTGGCTGGGAGTGTTCTCCGAGCTCCCGTAAGTGCGTGTGATAAAGGATATGCAGTCTTTCCTTCCTTGTGAGCAATAAGACGACTGTTATTTCTAATCACCTGCTTATTTTCACAAAACTTCTGGATACTTAATTTTTTTGAGGTCTTTATTGTTTTGCAAGCGTTGCTGGAAAGTGGTAAACGGGGCCAAAATTTATTGGGGCGTTAGAACTAACAGAGGGAGTGACTATCTGTTCTTCATTTCTTTTGGAAGTGGGGCTAAAAACACTGGAAWCAGAATTCTGCCTTTAAATGATGTCTAGAGATCTCACTGGAGACCTCTGCAGACCTAATTTGGTGCAAAGCCATGGACTGTTTTAGGAGGACTCCCCGTGGGCTTTGAAGTTTGCTCTTTCCTGTATGTTTTCTGCAGCCCTTGAGGACTAGAGTTTTGAGGTCTCGTGAGGTTGTGTTACGGATGGGTGTTTGCTCAGGCCAGCAGTTGTTTTTAATGTAGTAAGTCTTTCCAGATCGCGTAAATGTTACATGCTTTCATGCAGCTGGTGAATTTTTTTAACGGAATGCGTTGACTTGCAGAAATCAAGTATATTTGGAGATATCATTACCCTGTAAGGTATAGTACAGCGTTTATGTGTCTGGCAATGCTGTTGACTTTAAAACTTTCAGATGAATATTTCCAAAGCATTTCTAGGATTTGGAAACACTTTGCCTGTTAATTTTAAGATTGATTTACAATCAAGAGTACTATTCACATCTTTGAAGCTAAACACGTGCCTACACGTGTGCAGAAATGGAGCCTCATTGTTCGTGTCATTGTCTAAATATTCTGCCTTCCCAACCTAGAGCTTCAGAATGCAAAAATGGCTTTAAGTCAAATCCTCAAGTATCTTCTGAGGACAAACCTATGCTGGAGTTAACGGTGCATTCCCTTGAGCGAGAGCTACTGGCAGCAGAATCTTTTACAAAATGAACAAAAATATGCTCGCTCGCTCTCCCCACTAAAATACTCATCCCATGTGTTTAAACTGATTGAAGCGAGACGAATGGTTGATGAAACGAATAGGAACAGAATCTGGAATTCATCCACAGTTAGAGTGGCCAGATGGCATAGCAGAAGTGGCCACGTGGGATGGACGGTGATGGGTTTATCTGTTGTTAAAGCAAACTCTTATGTGCTTTTGAATCCCTCGGTGAACTTGAACGCACTGCTATAACCTTGCTTTCAGGAATAACCTCATTTCCCTTATTATGTTTATCAAATGAGTGAAATTAAGCGTTCAGGTAAGTATTTGCAGGGTTTGAACTTGAAGTCTTTTTCTTCCCCAATCACCTTTTCTATTGGCGCTGATCCAGAGGCCGTTAAACTTGAGTCTTGACATGTGCTTCAGAAAGTTCTGTGGGAGGGGGTATGTGATGACGGGAAGCGTAGTCTACATTTCTCACTGCAGACTGTAGTGGTATAAGCACTTGAAATAACATATACGTGGCCTTGGAAGTCCCCTTTTCAATTTTTCCTTTTTTTTCTCAGGTGAATGAAATTTACCACGATGAATCCCTGGGTGTTCACATAAACGTCGTGCTGGTCCGAATGATCATGTTGGGGTATGCGAAGGTAAGCAAGCCTCTGAACCAGTTCTCCGCCTTCATCATCTTTGTAATTATAGTCCATGTGAATCACGTGAAGGGCCGTGGAAACAGAAGTCTGCTGAACAGCTAGTTCCAGAGAACTGCTTTCCCTGCTTGGCACGTGCTAAATGTGCTTGTGCCCTCATTCCTGAGGCTGACCACGAGTGTCCCTTTCGTGAYGCAGGTGCAGGACTGGCTCAGCCTGCCCAGGCTTGCGGCCTGAATTCTTGCCCTTTTGAGTCCTCTGGGAATTAAATCAGTTTAGCAGAAGCAATCGTCTGACCGACACGGCTTGCTGGTGCACCCCCTCCCAGCAGTCTGCTAGCGTAACTATCTCCTTTTCTCATTTTGTGTACACCCCTCTTACCGGGTCACAGCACACTCCTCCACTTTCTACCCTGGACAGTACCTGTAACAGTACATTGACGTTGCTGGTAAAATACACTCAGAGAGTTTTGAAAACATCCTTCAGGATGAGAGGAAAGYAGTAATGCTGTTTAGGGTTTGGTAAAGATCATATCTGCTCCATTTAACTCAGACATTGAATTTGGGCGAGTCAAAAGACCAGTTTGATGTTTGCCTTGTAATTAAACTTACTGAGCTTGTAGGCACACGCTGTAGCAAAAGTCTCACAGAACCAGATGTTTAATCTGCGTTCATCAGTACACATATACTGGCACTACAGTGTTTTGCACCAGTTGAGGCATTGTCCTATGTGTTTGTATTATTCGCTTCCTCCACACAGGCTGTGTGTGTCACTGCATGCTCATTCATCTCAACTGAGTCACGCTGTCGTCTGGCAGTCCAGAATGTAAGCAAGTTCCAACGGAAGAAATACAAATGTCCTTATTCGATCCTAACATCAAGTTGTGTGTTCCTCCTGCACATTACAGGCTGTACACAGAAAGGCYGTTCTTTTCATTAAACTGTCTTCAAAAAAAACCTTAAAGATGTACTGTTACACGTGCATGGTCACTGTTAACATACACATTTTCTTTTCTCATAGGAAAGAAGGCTGTCATGACTTAGAGTGATAGGGTATGAGGAAGAGAGAAATGGGGACCTGGTTGGTGCTCCGGGAAAATCAAAACTTGTCTGAATTTCCTACCTTTAGGAGCTCCTGGGTCTAACGTGTTGCTCTTTCAGTCTATTAGCTTGATTGAAAGGGGGAATCCCTCGAGAAGCTTGGAGAACGTTTGCCGCTGGGCMTATCAGCAGCAGAAGTCGGACCCCAATCACTCTGAGCACCACGATCATGCCATCTTCTTAACCAGGCAAGATTTTGGGCCTGCTGGTATGCAAGGTAATGCAGCTGACCTGGAGCAAAACTATCTGGACTTGGTGTTTCTTGGCTAGTGCCTGCCAGAAAAGAGGAAAATTTGAAAATGGCATTGTTACATGATCCCGAGGCAATAAGCAACATAGGCCTTTATTCAGCAAATACTTAAGGAAGTGTTCAATTTTAAAGATGCATTGAAACCTGGTCCTGTTGGGGAAAGCACGTGCACTCATCATAACTTTCAGTTCCCTGTTCTGGCTTTAGAAAGGGCCCTCGTGGACAGCCCGAGCATGCACTCATGACTCTGTTGTGGAGAGAAAGTACTTCCTCCCATTCATTTTACATGCTTTTTAAAAAGCCAGTAGACCTTGCCACGGTAGTCCCTGCCATTTATATCTAACTGTAGCAGATTGAGTTTCTTACTTGAGAGATGTAAGTAAATAGCCGTTTAGTTTCTTCAAACACCAGGTATTTGTGTGTGTGTGTGCAGGGATCGCTAGGAACGCTCAATGGACTTTGCATTCAACTTCCCTTTTATTTTATTGCATCGTTCACTGTAGATTTCTTTTTATAGATAGCGTACCAGCTACTTTGATACCTGCATTTATCATTAGTTCCTTGAGTCATAAAGATTATGGGAAGTGAATTCACAAAGTGTGATTTATGTCAGTGCAGATAAAGAAGAGTCTGGGTGAGACCAGGTTTTGGCTGTCCAGTTGGAGATGTCTCAGATAGTCGTGTTCAGTACCTCCACGCTCCCTTCACCTCTTGGGGAGATAAGGGTCTGAGTTCTCCTTCAGGTCTGGGCTGGTATGCCTGGAGTGAAACTGGTTAGGTTGAGGTGTTAGGCGGACTTCCCTGTCTTCAGAAAGATGTTAGCTTTTGCTGAGGAAAAGACATGCAATATGCAGCAGGCAGTATGTAGATGAAGGTACTAATATGAACACATGGAAAAAGTCCCAGCCTAGACCTCTACCTTTTAATTGAACGGGAATCTTGTGCATTTTTGGTGATAAAAGTGTAAGTGCCTGAAGGAACACAGATGTCTGTGGAATCAATCCCGGTATGTCAGAGCCATTTACTCTGCTTGACAGCAATTGCAAAGAGAGAGAAAAAATTGACAATCAAAAGGAAATAATCCTAGGTTCTTCTCAGGTAGTAAGTTTATTGGGGGGTCTCGTTTAAAATACATGTAATGGGTAAAAGAATCAGACATCATTTCTCTCAATAGGATATGCTCCTGTTACTGGCATGTGTCACCCGGTTCGAAGCTGCACTCTCAACCATGAGGATGGGTTTTCATCAGCTTTTGTTGTTGCTCATGAAACTGGTCACGTGTAAGTCCAACTTTTACAATTAGATTGCCAACCAAATATGGTACTGCATCTCCTGCTTGCTTCAAGTGGTTTACTTTTAATGGCTATATGAAAGCTATCCTAATTTTATTTCCATCCCTTGGAATGCATCAGTGGTTTAAGCAATGAAGAGATAAGTGGGGGGAAAAAAGGAAGGGGAAGAGAGAGGGGGAACTTGTTTTCTCTAGGGTGAGGAAGAGGTCAGTAAGAAACCTGGAAGGCCCAGGCAGTGGAGACAGTAGCTTGTCAAGCATCCTTAACTTCTTTCTCCTTGACTGAACGTGCTGATTTGCTAGATTTGGCACCTCTTCCAGAATGATAAAACGTTAAGTTGGGAGTAACTGATGAAGCAAAGATCTCTGTTAGCTGTCTGGATGAATTAATGTCAAGCACTGAGGATCTGATCTTTGTCTTCGTTAAGAAGCGCGTGCTACTTGTTGAGCTCACTGGGAGGAATTTAGCCCAACTGGAGATGACCAGGTCACCTGCTTATTAAGCTGTACCAGGTGCACGCTTGGAGATGTAACGTGCTAACCATCTCTCTTTGGACACGCAACATGATGACTGTGTTAGCTCTGTGTTTAATTAGGTGCTTTTGATGAATGAGTGTACAAACATGAACAATTCAATGTCTGAATGAGCGGCTCCCTAATGAGCAGAATTGGTTTTTTCCTTTATCCGAAGCATAAGAAGTCATCGTCTAGTTTGTTCATTCCTGGTGTTAACAAATAAAGTACAAATGAAAGAGTATTCAGAGAGTCCTTGTGTTTTGGCATCAAAGAAGATCAGTCTGAAGTGCAGGTTATATCTGTAGAATGCAAAGAACAATTTCATTTTGCATGATGACGTGTGCATGAGAAGCTGTTTTCTTTACAGTTGATTTACCAGTTGAAGAGCAGAAACTGCCTGGGCTCTGATACCGATTCTTTTGTTACAGGCTGGGTATGGAGCACGATGGGCAAGGGAACAGATGTGGGGATGAGACAGCGATGGGGAGTGTTATGGCCCCCCTGGTGCAGGCTGCCTTTCATCGATACCACTGGTCCAGATGCAGCGGCCAAGAACTCAAAAGATACATACAGTAAGGCCCTGTCAGCACTCGGCGGTAGTTGTTTTACTAAAGGAAACAGAAGTCTTTGCAGTTCCTGGGATGTGGGGCCAGTGTGCTGCCCTCTGCTAGACAGCGAAGAGGAGAGGAGAGGCAATCCCAGCGTGAAGGAGCGGGCACAAGTGTCATAAACGGGACCCTTGACTGTGGAAGCCCTTTTTATAAACACAGCGGTGCTGGGGCCTCAGAGGTACTGAGGAATGGGATCCTCTGGGGTGGCCTGCTCTCTGCTTCCCAAGAGGGATTCCGCCTTCAGGGGCATTCCAGCGGRCTGCTCTGTGCTTCAGCGCAACAGCAGCGAGACGCCGCTGTCTCCGCGTCTGGCCTCCTCCTGATCACCTTTTTTGCCATAGTCTTTTTCCCTTCCAACCTTCATTAGAAAAGCTGCAAGCCAGGAGCAACGCTTCCTCGCTTGGGGCTGTGCTCACAGCCCATCGCATCCTCGGGGGGACGGTAGCAGGAGTCGCTCTGGCAGACTTCGTGTCAGGCAGCTGGTGTTTTCCCGAGGTTTTTGATTTCTCTAGGAGTTATGCTGTGCAACTGGCAGGATGAAGCCCTAAACTCAGAGAAGGAACTAGCAAAAGTTGTGGAAGAGAGAAGGCGGCATGCGTGCGCGTGTCTGAATTAGGGAGAGGAGGAGAACAGATCTCTACCCTGCTGGCTCTAGTCTCCCTCCATGTATGTACCTCCTCATCCAGTTGTTACTCAGGCTTCCTTCTCCACTGCAAATAGCTGGTTTTGCCAGTCAAAACTGAGTGAAAACTTAATGAGTTGACCCACGTCTCCTACAGAAGAAACCCTATTTGTAACATAAAGCATGAAATAGTAATAGATTGAGACCTTAGAGCTTAAAGTGAAATATCCTAGTGCAGGAGGAGCAGCCCACCAGTATCGCCATTTTAAGACATCAGAGTTAGACAGGAATGAGAAAAAAGCAAGCCTTATTCTTGCCCGTCGTATAGGCAGGGCTTCGTCCCTGTCAATACAGCAGCTCTCAGGCAAGAAGGCCTGTTCTCAGACTACGGTCCTGTTTCAGAGCTCCATAAGGTCAGTGGAAAGACTCCCTCTGACTACAGCCTTATATTAGGAATCGTACTCCAGGTCGAAGCACGTTGAGATGTTGCCCTTGGGCACTGAGAGCGGAGGAGTGGTTGTTTTCTACCTCTGGTGACAGGAAAGTATAGTGCAGATTTCACATGTATCGCTAGGGCAGGGCTGGAGATGCCTCTCCGCAGTCTCCGGCAAATGCAGGATTTTGCTGTAGGATCTTCCCATCCAGTGCTCAGTCATGTTGCACTAGGCAATATTCCTACAGAAGGGACTGTCGGTGCTTTGGGGAGCAGTGACTGCGTACACAGGACAGGAAACAAGTTGGAGAAAAGGAGTATTGCCTGACTAAGAATAAGTACTTTGATCTTGCTGATCAAAAAAAAAAAAAAATCACTACATCTTCTCACGATTTTTTTTTCTGTGTATCTTTCCACAGCTCTTATGACTGTCTTCTTGACGACCCTTTCGAACATGATTGGCCCAAGCTTCCTGAACTGCCAGGCATCAATTATTCCATGGACGAACAGTGCCGCTTTGATTTTGGCGTTGGCTATAAAATGTGCACAGCGGTATGTCCAAGGCAGTCACTGCAAAGACAAACGTTCATTCAGCAAGTTGGTGTCTGGCCTTATTAAAGAGCTGCAATATATGCATTTTCTCATAATTGAAGAGCAGTTAAACAGATCCATAAAGAGGAGAGAGATATTTATGGGAGAAACCCAGTCATCTRGGTCATTTGGTTTAATGGTCAAGTGGATGGCAGCACGGTCCACATGACGCAGACTTGTGGTAGCGATCCCAAGGAAGAAGGGAAAAAACCCTCATTTTCCTCCCACTTCTGGCTGTCTCCTCCTTTCCTCTTCTCACCAGCTCAGGACTAGGGGATGCAGGGAATAAGCACTGCCCTTTTCTTTCTGAAGATCCTTTTGCCCTTTTCTTTCTGAAGATACTGTACTTACTGGTAGCCGTGTGTGTGAGATGAATTGACTGGGTGAGTTGAATCCTTATCTGAAGAGTATTAATATCTGATGTTGAGTTTCATCTCATCAATGTGTTCTGCATTTCAGTTCCGAACCTTTGACCCATGCAAGCAGTTGTGGTGTAGCCATCCAGATAACCCATATTTCTGTAAGACTAAGAAAGGACCTCCACTTGATGGGACAGAATGTGCCCCTGGAAAAGTGAGTATTGTGTTTTTGCTATGTTTGTACTGGAAAAAAAACCCAACAGTTGCATTCATTTGGGTTGAAGGGCACAGAGGAAAACAGGGAATTGCCCTGCATCCCCTGGGCGGAGCCAGAGGAAGGGAAAAGAGGGAGCTGTGCTTTCCCACTGTGATATTCTGTGAACTGTACGAGGTTTGCCGTAGTTCGAAGTAAATTTTCGACATAGAAACCCCAGTTGAGGTGTAACCCATTCTCAGCCTCTTCTGTGGCCTTTTTGGTATGCTTTTTTGGATTCTTGTCTCATCTGCAAAGTGTCCATAAAGTCTCTTCAGGAATCCACAGAGCAGATAATGCCGTTACTGTAGGACCGCCTCTTAGTGCTTGTGGTCCAGACATACCGTGGCTAAATGTTTGTGTAGGCTGAGGATTAGCTCTTTATTTTTCCCTTTTAATATCCCCAGTAGTGGGTGTCCTGCTGCTAATTCATTTTTAATTAGAAAATTATACTCAAATAAATGTTTGTTTAGCAAATTCCATGTATTTTGAGATACAGGAGAGCCACTTACACCATCTGAGTATGCCCTAGCCAGCAGCAAAACAGCACCCTGCCCAGTGACTAGCCCTCTGTTCCAGCCTGTTTCCGTAAGTGTGATATTTGGCCAGTATCAGGAAAAAAAAAAGAAAAAAAAAAAACTAATCCTCAGCAAAAACTTTATCCTGCTAATATTCAGAACATAAAAATTCCTTCAAAAAGGCGGTAGTGACTAGTACTCAAATGAAACAAAGACTTACTTAAATTAAGTGAAGAGGAGGGTGGAACGTTGAGCTTCACGTGTCTGGCGATGGAAGGGTTCAGGCTCAGGTTCGGCAGCGCTGCTGCTCGTTCACGGAGCAGGCTGCCTTCAGGGAGGGGGATCGGGTACTCTTGGGCCCAGAGTATATAGATCCTCACCCCTTTGTCCCCAGGAAAGCTCTGCTTGCAGTCTGTTCTCCGAGATGTCTCTTTGCAGCCCGTGAGCTCACCTCTGTGTGCTTTTAATTTTACTGCGATTATGCATTTGGTTTGGGTTTTGTTTCTGTTCTCATCTGTTTTCCTTGCCCGATTTCTCTCAGTGGTGCTATAAAGGTCACTGCATGTGGAAGAACGCTAACCAGCTGAAGCAGGATGGCAACTGGGGACCTTGGACAAAATTTGGCTCCTGCTCACGAACCTGTGGAGCTGGAGTTCGCTTTCGAACACGCCAGTGCAACAATCCAATGTAGGTCTGCCGGCTAGGTGGTAGTTCCAGTCAACTGGGAATTGTTATAGGTGTCAGTTTAGATGCCATTTACGTTTTGGATGGAGTCTGCCAAAGTTCACATTCTGTTCAAGCCCCTTGAAATACGGCTATTTGCAGGGAGCCAGGATCATTTTTGGAGAATCCAAGAATTTCCAGAGGAAAGCCTCTGGAAAACCATCCCGAGGATTTAGCTGATGTGTGAGAGAGTGGAGAGTACATAGTGTATGAGCTCAGCAAGCTGCAGGATAAACGTAGATAATCTCTAATTGTAAATCGACTATTGGCAGCATATATGTGCACATGTATTACTTCTGCATTTCAGCATATGCCTTGGGGATGCATGGGCAGGCACTGGGGTTATACTGCAAGTCTGTATCTGTGCAGTGTAACTGCTCTGTTTCCATTTCTGTCACTTCGCACGCCTTTTTTGCAAAATTGTSTCTTAAAATAGAGGGTGAAATTTCACCAAAGACAGAAGAAAAATCCCCAGAGCTCACGTCCAGAGGGTTTTAGAATCTCTTGAATGTTTTCTCTTCACAGGCCCATTAATGGAGGTGAAGACTGTGCTGGTGTCAATTTTGAGTTTCAACTTTGCAATACAGAGGAGTGTCCGAAGCACTTTGAGGACTTCAGAGCGCAGCAATGTCAGCAACGCAATTCCCACTTTGAGTACCAGAACAGCAAGCACCACTGGCTGCCGTACGAACACCCTGACTGTAAGTTCTGTTACTTGCCTTTATCGCAAGTCAATCCTGGAATCTCCCGGAGCTTGTGGGGGTCTTGTTCATCAGCCGTGCAGAGACCAGGAATAATCGGTGTGTGAGCGAGTGTAGGTGAGACTAAAAAGCGGGAAAAAAGGCTGGCCCAGAAGGGAAGGACAGGCGCCATGCGAGACAGTCGACACTTCCCCAACCCTAGGGCAGCTGGCTTCCCCTGCCTTTCATCCTCCTCTCAGTGAGAACATGACGCAGCAAGAGGCTTGAGGCTCTTGGCTCCTGCTGGTGGGTGCTCGTAGCCTTTAATGCGCTGCGCTGCCGAGCTCTGGCTCTCCGCTGTTGGGGCAGAGTGTGGAAAGCTGCTGCTTGGGTCGTGAAGAACTCTTCCTGCCCTCTCCCCCGTACAGCTGTTCGTCTACCTGAGCGCAAAGGGGCAACGTTTGATCGTGGCTGCTGAAAGCATTAACAGTGTTTTTCTAATGGCACTGCTTGAGAAGTCCTTCTTAGGGTTAGCGTTTTCCCACTCTTTTATAGATCCATCTGCCTCGGCCTGATTCTGTCGGTCTTGGCTACTGACGTTAATCTAACCCGGCAGTTACCTTGAGCGGCAAGGACAGCTTCAAGCACAAAGGCAGGTTCCTGGTTCTCTGAGAGGTCCTGCGGAGTTGCTGGCGTTTGTTCCTCAGGTATCTCCTGAGGTACCCTTACAGGGATGGCTGAGGAGTTAGATCCAGACATTAACCAGGAAATCCGTGTTCAGCTGGTACTTGCAAAGAGGGATAAAGAAAGTTAAGAGATCCAAATCCTCTGTGCTTTTCACCTGGCTTTAGCGCCATCTTCTCACAGACTCGTTTTCTGCTGTCATTTTTCTGCATCCCTGTGACTGTGTGAACTCAGCCCTGTTCCCAGCAGGATCGGAGTGARAGCTGCTTTCAGAATAGTCGAGAACCCAGTCCTAGGAGCCTCTTTGGAAGGGAACTGGTTTCTGTGAGAATATCTCAAGTGACAGGCCCATAATTCACAGAAAAGCAAATCAGTTGCTTTTTCCCCCCCACAGCTGTYTGTTAAAGGTCCTTTCTATCTCTGTGTTATTCTCTTCACTCCTTTCGTGGGATATTTTTCTGAAACAATCTGGATTGCTGTTAACTTACGCAGTTCCTTCTCTTTCCTTGCTACACAGCTAATAAGAGATGTCACCTGTACTGCCAATCCAAAGAAACCGGAGATGTTGCTTATATGAAACAGCTGGCACACGATGGGACTCGCTGTTCCTATAAAGATCCCTACAGCATTTGTGTTCGTGGAGAATGCGTGGTGAGTGACGGCTTCCCGAGGTCGTCACCGAGTTTGAGCTGTGCTGTGTTACGGAACAACTCTGGTTAGAATCAATCAGAACAACTCAGTCAACAGTGCAGAGAGAGACTTTGCAGATGTTTCTAAATTAAATATTTGCCGCATCATATTCCTCATAATTCCTTGAGGTTTAACTTGAATTAGAGCAATGGCACAGACCTGTTCCATGGAAATACTGCACTTCTCTTCAGCTGATCATTTCATTTGCTTTTTGCACTTAGTTTCATGTCTGAAAAGAATTGTGTCTATTTTTCTGTCTTTCCCACCTTTCTTAGTCTTGAGGTACAGTGAATATAAAGCAAGAATCGCTTCCTATTTTTCACATGAAAACCATTATCCAGCGCCAGATTTGCAAGTAATTTGTGTTTAAATAAAACAGATCCGTGTTGGGTGGTGATTTCCTCCATGCATTAATTTCGCGATGGCTTCCCACCGTAACTAAAACTGACAACCAGTGACAAAGCCTTCTCTTTTTTTTTTTTTTTCCTCTTCCTTCGGCAGAAAGTGGGTTGTGACAAGGAAATTGGCTCCAACAAGGTTGAAGATAAGTGTGGCGTCTGTGGCGGGGATAACTCTCATTGCCGAACTGTGAAAGGAACCTTCACCCGCACTCCCAAAAAGCTTGGTAGGGATAGCATTTTCATGCATCTGGATATCGTTTCTGTTGTCTCTGGTGTTTCTGTCGTACTTAACTGCTTTTGCAGACCGGTCAGAAATGCGACCTACTTTGAGGTATCACAACACAAGTTGTAAGCTGACGTGCAAAAACAGTTTAGTCCCTGATAAAGAAATGACGTCTTCAAAACAGTGTACTGTTTCTGTCCTTTGAAGGACCTATTAGAAGAAAGCTTGATCGGTCAAGTGTATCGAGAAATGCTCACCATCCAGAGCACGTCCAGTTCTTCTTTGTAAATGTTGAAGGCCAGCCAGCCAATGTTTGTGATAAGGGGGGATACACTGAGTTTTGCTAAACAAAAACGAACTGTTCTTCTCACAGTGAAATGCAGAAGTCGTCGAGATACTGTGCCTGACACTAAGTGTAGCATGCCTCTATCTGTAGGAGGACTAAAGGAAACATTTTTTTCTCCCGTTAAAGATTAAGCTTTTCACAAGTTTTTCCTCTCAAACCTAAACTCAAGAGTTTTAAATGGAAGTCTGAATTTCTGTGCATATGGATCCCCATGTCAGGTTGATTTTTTATGATGCTTTCTCACAAATTACAGCCCTTTCGTCAAATAAACAAATGAAAAATAAATTCGGCTGAATTCTGAACCAAATATAAAAATGTTTTGGCAGGAATCCTCATTTCTCATATCCTTTAAGTTGTGTGACTGAGATCCAGTGGAACATAGGATAGCATTCTGCTCGCTCAGAACTAAGAATGACCTGGTTAAAATTTTCAGACTGCGCTCTGGGGTATTTTGCAACACATTTCATATCAATAATGATTCAAGATCTCCTTGGACTTCTTCAGAAATTTCTATTTCGTCAGTTAAGCCAGGGCAGTATTATCTTGTACGTTTTGCTGTGACTATTTTGTATTTTAAGGCTTTCCTGTGTTGCTTTTTTTTTTCAGTCTGGGGAAGCTACTCAGGGAAGCCTATCTCCTGTATGGCTGGGAGCAGTTATTTCAGGAATATCTGTCTGATAGAACTAAGTGTTTTAATACGGAGCGGAGAAAGGCTAAGGGACAGATAATGTGGATATCTGCATTAACAGTTTAGAGGCTGGTAATTGCTGCCATGAAGCAAGCTTTACTGCAGCATTAATAATGAAATTTGGACAGCGAGCAGCCAGACTAAACTTGGACAAAGATAAGTTAATGTGCGACTGGAAATAAAATACATAAAACATTTTTCTGAAAATACTTATTAATTATTACAAACCAATTGGAAAAGTTTACTGATTGTAATGATCAAATGCAGTAGAGAGCCTTTCTGAAAGGGACGGTTCCCTGGAGGCTGACGGATTGGGCACGGAATAATGCAAGAATCATTTGAACTTTGGGAGTAATGGACTTAAGACTGTAACTTGAGCCTCATGTATAAGCCTGTGTATTTCTGGAGCTGGCAGCTACTGCGCTTTTCTTCAAAAAAAAAAAAAGTAATCAGCAGAAATAAGTGCTCGGCCTTCTAAGAGCATTTCTGATTTTTTCACTAAGAAAACGATTGGAATTTTGAGGGCAGAGAGGATATTCGTGTCGCAACTTCGGATTTAGTCCAGTAGGCGCTTTCTCTAATGAGTCTGGTTTCTGTTGTCTGTACCAACGGTTGGCAGCTCCTAGCTGGCGGTCCGTGTACTGCCTAAGCCTGCGGTTTGGCTTACTCCCTGGGAGATGAACAGGGCAAATGGGAGGCCAGCAGAGGGCAAAACAGGCTACGGACCCCACCACGTTCTGGCTCGGCGTTTCTGCCTGTGGGCCACTGGGGACCGCCGCATTGCCTGCCGGGGCGACGGCGTGCGGTTGAGTGTTTACACGGTGTTTTCAGTGTCTGGGATGCACGACAGTGCAAAGTGACGGACAGTGCTAGGGGACAGTTCAGGGAAGACTGCTGTTAATCAGCCACTTATTTGCAAATGTTTATGAAAGTGATAGAAGTGTTTATGAAATGTTTATTGTTTTACCGTAACGTTGGCAATCTAGTCATTAAAAAGACTAATTGACCTCTTCCAACAGGAAAACATTTAAGCAAGAGGTGCCAAAAAGAATTCAAGTTTCTGGAAAATGAAATCTGCAAGTATCCAACTTAAAATCACCTACCTGAATTTTCACTGGTCTGACTTTCATTGACTATTAACATTTGCTAGATGTGTCTAATTCTGCTTTAAATGCGTTTGAACACATAACGTAATTTATACTTTACACTTGTAAAGACCACCTGGCTGACAAACGTAGTCAATGAAATAACAAGACTTGGCTCCCATAGCACTAATTACAGACGTTCTATTTAAGGGAAGACAAGAGGAGCGTTTACATTGCCCAAAGGAGCTCGCAATATTTCCCTTTCTGAAACAAAGGAGTCTAAAAACACGCTGGGTAAGTTTCAAGTGCTTGCAGAAAGAGAGGCATCCGTGGCAACTCGAGAGCTCTTGCTGCAGTTCTCATCTCCGTTCAGACATTGATAGATAACGCCAAATCAGGCAAAACTTTGTGTTTCATATGCTCCAAAGACGATCGATGAAAAGATTGGCCAGTGCTGTTTGTGCAGTCACTCATCAGCCAAGACCATGATTTTACATATTCCTAGCTCTTCTTTTTCTTCACTTAGATTTTCCAAGGAGCTGTAGTATGTCAGGTGCGTGACAAGCTACCAATGCATTCGTTGGTCCCAGAATCCCCAGGATGAAACAGAATTACTTAAATGCTGCGTCTTGTGTTTGCAGTGCACAAATAATAAAACTCTTGTCGCATCTACACTGCTTCTATAGCGGGGCTGGATTACTCGGGAAGATTGCGTAGCAGAGTACAAAACAGAGAAACTTACTCAGCTCTTAAAAAAGGGAGCTACAGAGATTTATCGTAATTAAATCTGCAGTTGTTAAAGAGAAAATAACAGAAATATGAAAATACCATGCACTCAGAGTGCTTGTGATGCTCTTGATTAAAACCGGGACTGTTGACAGGTCCCTAGGAGGGATTTTAGTCTTCCTAACGACAATACTTACCTAATGTTACACAAATTACCTGAGATTTGACTGATACATAATTGCAACTTAAAATAAGAATCATYTTCTTTGGGAACAGCTTTTTACTTTTAGCTGTAGAGAGTTGACTTCAGCTCTTTCACTTAAGCAGCAGCAATTTAATTGATGCATTTTACATTCACAGTTGTAAGTAGTTTGGGTTAACTTCCATACAGACAAGCCTTTTCTGATGTGTAGCGACAATACGCTCTGTACTATGCCCACCTTTCTCCGGTCCTTGGCGTCTCAGAAGCAAGCAGACACGCTTCAGACGTTAACATCTAACATGACAGTAAGTAAACTCAAATCTAACAGCCTGGCTGATGAGTGATTTGGAAAAAATAATCAGGAAGACTTGTGTTTTTCCCCCTCGTATCCTGAGGAACATAGGAAACATATTTTTGCCTGAATTGTTAACTGATACGGCCTACAGCAGTGTAGCTAGTCAAGCGACAAATAGATTTGTAACTGGTTTCTCTTCTCTCTCTGAAAGAGGGAAAACACAAGGAGGTCCTGTCAAATGCGTTACAAAACTATTTGCTCGGTTTCTTTCTGACGCTGCTTCTCAGTTGATGACGGATGCGCTCTTCTGCAAGTAGAAGCTGGATCACGTAGTGCGCTCCTAACCATGGCTATTACTTTTTCTTTCCATCTCTGCTTTCTCCATTGACTACTACACATGCCAAAGGGTACCTTAAGATGTTTGATATCCCTCCTGGTGCTCGACATGTGTTTATCCAAGAAGACGAGGCTTCTCCTCACTTTCTTGGTAAGTGTTTCTCTCCTCAGGTTTGGCGTTGAGGCACGATGAGAAGCACGGGGCAATCATGCAGAAGAACCTGAGAAATGAGATAACCAAACTAAAGCGTTTAGGGTGAATATGTGCATTCAAAACTGCATGTTAAGGACTGAGTCCTACAGCATAAGCTCGGAAAACAAGTATTTACTTCTCATTTGAATTCTTCAAAATATTAAACTGAGCCTAATTTGCATGTTTACTAACAAAAGATTGTCGTCACTCACATCTAAACGGGCACTGCCAGGGTAAAAACTATGTATTCTATTGTGTGAATCAAATTCAGTATCTTTAATTATTTTTATTTGCTGCAGATTGTAAGCAACAGCTTTTTTAATGAAAGAAGATTGAGGAACTTGTGATGTATTTGCAGTCCGTTTCCTTTCAGATTTTTCTCACATAGGACAGTTCGTACCGTTGTCAATCAATTTGTATCTTACTGCTTCCCATTTTCTAAGGCTTCGGGGATTTTCAGCTCACGGGAGAGGGGTGAGACCTTCCATGGATTTTAGCGGCCTTTTAATCAGCTCCTCACGTGCTAGGGCAATGTCTGAGTTGTAAACCCTTCAAGCAGAGTTACAGTAGTTACTAAAAAGAAGTGGGAATAGAACAGAACAGAAAAATAGAAGGAATTGTTTCAACTGTGACAATGTCAAAGGGGGAAACTTGGCTTTTGAGGTCCAAGCGCTTCATTCTGGACCAAGCATAGCCTGATAGTAACTTTGAGAAGCGTAGCTTTGCTTTGGCAGCGAGTGGCTTCGTGAAGCTACTCGCTAGGTACTGCAGAGCTCCTGCATTTGGATGACTGTAATCATAGGAACTTGTAAGATTTCTGCGTAGTTTTTTATCAAGTTTTATGGTGCGTTGGAAAAAGTTGTACAAGAGAAAAAATGAGAGTCCATCTTTCAGATTTCTAATGTATTGGCTTCTRATTGGAGCATAATAATAATAATCCCCACACTGCGTGACTTACAAGGTGTGGTGCAGGAACCCAGAACCAAGTAGTTTCCCAGGGGTTCAAATGCCTCAGCTCTTTGCTTACTGATTTTAGCATCTGCTACATAGATACGTACGCAGAAGAAACTAAAATGTGATGAAAAAGTTGTCATTTTCATAATCTGAGGAATATAAGAAATACACTTAGGGTCTGCTGGGGTGTCTGTTACACTAACAGGCGTTCCCAGCAATACTGATTTTGGTCTTATGCAAATAAGACGGGTGATTCTGAAGATTTGACCTGCGTTCCTTGCTACTACCTGTGCTTCTTGGGAACTAAGGTAGTATGTGAAATGTGCACATTACATAGGAAGAGGTGCTTCAGGCTATCTCCAGTTCTATATCTGTATCTAATTGACATGGATTAGGAGGTACAAAATTGAAGCAAATATGCAGATGCATCTATCGTCAAACTGGAGTTTGGAGGCTGCATGAGATGGCCTTGGAGGGCCTTTCTCTGGGCCAATGCACCTATAGCGCTTGCTAGTGTGTTGGGTTTTTTTTTGAAAGGCCTTCTATATCTCCCGTCAAGTTTCGCATAAGCCACCGTGATTGCTGATGTTTCACATAAGCCACCGTGATTGCTGATGTTTCACATAAGCCACCGTGATGTGATGGGAGGCACGACTGGCACTGTTTTCAATCCTTTTAGCAATTAAGAACCAAGCTACAGGACACTATATTCTGAATGGGAAAGGGGAGGAGGCCAGATCCCGATCTTTCATCGACCTGGGCGTGGAGTGGGAGTACAACATCGAAGACGACATAGAAACTCTCCACACTGACGGGCCCTTGCACGATGCGGTGGTTGTGCTGGTAGGTTACACGTCAAGCAATGGGAGTACGGTGGGTTTGTCTTTCATAAAAAGTGCACGGCCAGCGTGGAGCTTGTGCGGAGATAAAACGCTGCTGTGTAATGCCTCTTTGAAAGACACGTGCCGATGAGACGGCTGATGGCCTGAAGCCCCTTTCTCATTAGCTGTTACCCTCTCTTGTAAACTGCTGCCTGTTCGTGCAGCAGTAATGTGTCGATCAGAAGCCCAATATCGCTTTGTCAGACATCAGTGGGATGCTTTCAGAGGACCAAAAAAGGACATTGGATATCAAACCATGTCTGAGACCAGCCCTGCTCTTTAGCCAAGTAAATGGTGTGGCCATACCATCCTTCCATCCTAGATGATGGTGTTCTACTTGGCCGGCTTAGAAAGCTAGCCCAGAAATGTATCTCATTTTAAATGGCTCTGTGTTGATCTTACTATTGTTAGTTCTAACTGTGAAGGCAAAACCCATTTTTTTTCCCCCAGTGAGTTAACTAGCAGTTTCCATGTTTCCCCTGAGAGCCAGGCCTTGGTTTCTTCACTTTGCAAAGAAATAAATAATAGCTCTGGTTTTGCACCACTGTTTACATTTGATTATTAATAGATCATTCCTCGGGAGAATGACACAAGATCGAGCCTGACTTACAAATACATCATTCACGAGGATTCGGTACCAACTATCAACAGCAACAACGTCCTACAGGAAGAAATAGATACTTTTGAGTGGGCGTTAAAGAGTTGGTCGCAGTGCTCCAAACCCTGCGGTGGAGGTAAAGAGATGATGTAGCACCTTCTAGTAATGAACGACAAATTACCAAAAGTGGAGAAGTAAAAGGTGGGGGAAGTGAATGCTTTAGAAATCCTGGCCTTCCTTTTTTTAAAAGCAGTTTGTTATTTTGGGTGCCCAAGCTTAAAATATCTTAAGTGCCTGATTATTCAGAAGCGTCACACTTCCAGCCTAGAAAGAAAAAGGCCTTTTTAGGTGTTTAAACTCAGTACCCAAAGCCACTTTGGAAGTACAGACTCAGACATTTATGCTACTGAGCGTTCGCTTTGCTGACGGCATGTACGTTACTCTTACGCAAAGAATGGGGAATGCAAATGTCGAAGTAACTTTCCCTCCTACATACAGCAGTCGAGCAGGTGATGTGTTCTGGTAGCAAAAAACACTGAAATGAGACTTGGGTTCATTCCCAGGTTAGCCGGTGACCTGCTGCTTGATGTTAAGGAGGTAATTTCTCCCCTCTCTGTGCCCTGAGTTGCGTGTAATGCGGAGGTTAGGCTAAGGGGTCGTAACTGTCCCTTCTGGCCTTAAAAACCGGCCACGGTGTCATGTTATAAACAGCATCCAGGGAGCACTGTGCGGCGATCCTGTGCCTGACAACTGAACAAATTGCGAGCATGTTGAAATACTTTGTAAATATCTGTCATGTAAAACCATGTAATAGGCCATAAAACTTACCTTTAAACCAGAAGTTCTAACAAGGACCTGTTTTTCCTGATTTTTCTGAAATATTTTCCAGGGTTCCAGTACACCAAATACGGGTGCCGCAGGAAAAGTGATAACAAAATGGTTCATCGCAGCTTCTGTGAAGCCAGCAAAAAGCCAAAGCCCATTCGTAGAATGTGCAATCTTCAGGAATGCACACAGCCTCTGTAAGTGCATCTCGCGTAATGACATAAATGATTGCTCCTTGCGGTAGGTGTGGGAGTGAACCCACGCCAAATCGGGTGGGATGCTGACAGCTTTCTAGACTGGAGTTCCTGTGTTATGGATGGTTTTTTCTGCCTGTATAAGAACGGTTACTGATCTTATTGAGTGGTTTCATCACAAAAATATTGTATGCTAAGGGCTGCCTGCTGACCTGGCAGCAGTGTGGATAATAGGTGAAAGTTGTGATGGTATCTTACTCCTTTTTACTTCCCAGCTGGGCAGCAGATGAGTGGGAATACTGCACGAAAACCTGTGGGAATTCAGGCTACCAGATCCGTACCGTGCGTTGCGTTCAGCCCCTTCACGACGGTGCAAACCGCTCTGTCCATTTCAAGTACTGTAGCGGAGATCGCCCCGAGAGCCGCCGGCCGTGCAACCGAGTGCCGTGCCCTGCGCAGTGGAAAGCTGGCCCCTGGTCTGAGGTAGGCAAGCAGCGCTCGTGAGTGAGGAACGTACCTTTGCTAACATCCCAGTTTTCCAAAACCTGAAAATCTGCAGCAGATAATGCCTTCCAGCTTCTCCCGCTCTCCAGACTTCTCCAGCAACCAGCAAGGAAAACATTCACAATATCAGATACACAACCCTGCAAAACAAATGTTGAAATTTTGCTTGTTTTTCTCCAAGTTTCCAACTGCTCGCTTCCCCGCTTCTGAGGATAGCATAACATTTTTTACCAACTCGGACTGTTTTGGAATCCCAGAGTTTCTGCAAGTGTTGGTATTGTTACAATGACTTAGGAACAAACAGCGGAACCCTACAGCTAACTCCCTGAACGCTGAGTTTTCTCTGCCCTTTGTATTCTCTTTATGTTACATTGTCGAGATCAGGTATCGGCTACAGGAAGAGTAAGTGCACAAAATTCATAATGTGCTCTAATAATAAATTTAACATTACAGAAAGSAAGAACCGAGGAAAATAACCATCCTTCTCCTCTGCATATTTCTCCRTAACGTCAGCCTTCACTAAAGTCTACTTTCAAAACAAATCGCTGGAATGTATAGCCTGACCGGAAGGCCAGCCTTGGGCTATTTTAGACACATTAATTTTTGCACATGGCTGCGAAAGCTGAATGTCCTGAATTGTCTTGTGTCCGTTTCGTAGTGTTCTGTGACCTGCGGGAAGGGAACCGAGACCCGGCAGATCACGTGCCGTGCTGGTGACCAGTGCGATGGAGAAAAGCCAGAATCAGTGAGGGTTTGTAAACTCGCTCCCTGTAATGGTAAGAGAACATCTTAAAATGACTGCAGTAGGTGAGGGTAACAATTCCTGCCTCAGTGCAGCCTGTCTAGATAGCGCAGTGCTGGCTAGAGATGTTAGACACAGATTTCATCCTTGAGTGAACTCCACTGAAAAATAAAAGACCTACATTTAGGTCTAAATAAAAGCTAAACTTGCTGTGAACTTTCCGTGTAATGGTTTCTAAGGCAAGGCAGAGCCTATGCTTACGAGCAGGTAGTGTGCACAGCAAACTTGTACTGTACTGTGTTTTAAAGGTGTTACACTGCCAGGTGACAACCACACGACCCCGTTCATCGCTTGCACGCCCTCCCTTGGAGATTCTCCTGCTTTTGTCCAGCTAAAGGCGCCCTGTTGTTTAGTCCAGCACGTTATTGATACCGTAGCTCCGGGTGATGGGTGCTTCTCGCACACCAGGGTCTCTCTTGTAAACATGCTGAAGTAGGGGGTTTAAACATGTTAGCCTAAGTTGCACTTGCAAAAATTTGTGCTAGAGGTGAAGGTCAATCCAAAGTAAACTCCGCTCGACATCTAAATCCCAGGGGAAGTTTTACAAGCCTGCCAATTGAGGAAATGAAAAAAAAAAAAAAAAGGAACCACAGAGCATTAGTAAGGTTCCTGGGAATCTCATTACATTGTTCTGATAGAATTTTTGAACAGATTTTTTTTTAAGCTTTTTATGACAACAAAGCCTTTCTTCCTTTGGGTCCATGACTCTCTAAGATTTGGGGTTTATTTGTTTTTCAAATCCCCCATGGTAGTCCTAACACTCTGATCACTAGCTGGTAGAAAAAATAAAGTAAGAGTTCTTAGAAGGCGCAGTGTGTTTTCCCACAGAGTGAGTCGAACTGCTTCCCACAAGCCTGGTAAAGGTGTCTGCTTCTGCTCTTACTTGTCTTCTGCCAGCGAAAGAACTCGGAGCAGAAAACAGTTCTGGGAGCAATGAAGAGTTATAAAACGCTGTATCCACTAGGTGGGAGCAAATCACTGTCTGTGACTCTATAAACAAGTACAAGATTTAAAATCCTGTTTTTCACTGGTGGTAAAAATATTTCCAAAACTGAAAGAAATCAGAGCTACATCTTTGCAAAACTATTCAAATACTTTTGATCTTGTGCTTTAAGCATCACCTTAAAGAATCTGTACTTTAAGCATCAGTTGGGATTTTCTTGAATAGCCAGTGTTAAATTCCTGCTTTTCAAAATTAAGCAGCACACAATCTTTTTTCTCCGTGTGAGAGTACTACATCTCTCTCGCCCTAAGTAATACTCGGAGCCAAGTGCCACTGACCTATAAGACCTCGGATCCGCTTATATGGGATATAAGCAATAGATGGCCATGTACAGGCCCTTTACAAATTGCAGTTGAATCACATTGGTTAATACTCGCTGTATTTTTAGAGTTTTGGATGTTTAATACGCACCCCATCTCGCATGCCCCAGTGAATGAGGGCTTTCTACGGTCGCGTGTCGGGGGGTGCCTCACAGCGTTCTGGAACCCTAGGTACCTCTCCTAAAGGGAAACGACACAGCAGCGCAGCCCAACAGCTGTTAAGAAAATGTGAACTAACGGCCACTGACACATCTGGCCTTGATGCAGCAAACCTATAGCACGGCCTGAGCTTTATGAAAACGCTGTGAACTCCCCGGGCACGCGCAGCTGCATCCAGCCACGTCCCTCATACCTTGGACAAAACCACAGGGTCCCCGTGGGCTCTGCTCCTCGGCCACGCTGCACCCGCCTCCTCTCGTTGAGCTCAAACCTCTCTACTCTGCTCAGGGTTTGGGGCCGTAGCTTTTACCAGGCAGTACGTAGCTGGCAGTATTCTTTCAGACCAAACAGTCTCTCTTTTTCACCACACTTTTCTGATGTGGTTTCTGCYGCGTTCTGTGTTTTGGGGGAATGCAGCTAAAATACCAATAGTATTCTGTAATATTTGTGTAGATAAACACTTTATGCATGGTCGTGCGTGCCATTCCTTTACTTCTAAATCTGTATAGCCTTGATTACTGCTTTGATTTTCAGGGTTTTAGACTTAGCCAAACATTAGTCTCCATCAGGTGGTTTTGACAAATGATTTACTACCTACATGCAAGATCGCTGAGAGTTTAATCTTAATGGAGTTGTCATGAACATTTGCTGCAGTTGGTGTGATTTCTTTTGTGCTATGTGGCATATTAGCATTTCCCTTCCATTTCATGAAAAAGCATATGTCTGCATACGGGAGAAGAGCCACCAGCTCTTCCACCATATGCCTCTGTGGAGCTGAGTCTCGTAGCGTGGAAAAATGAGGACACCTCCCGTAGATATTTCACTTAAACTTCACATGTCTCTGTGATTAGAAGGAAACAGGAGGCAGGATTATATCCTGCAGGTCCATAGCAATAATCTGAGCAGCAGTCATGTTTCTGTGGCTGTGCCAGATTAGAAGGTACTTAGACAAATAGATGAGCTCCACGAAAGAACCTGTATAGAACAGACCCTTGAAAAGTCTTTATATGAGCTATTCCTGCTTTGCAACACAAGATACAGAATGAAGAAGAAAGCACGTGGTGTTTTAAATTTTAGTCCCTAAATACCAACTTTGAGTGAGATTTCTCAGTGGGATGCTGTCTGTACTTAGAGTTACGGTGATGCCTTCTGCAAGAGCTGTGTCAATTCTAAAATCTCATGTGAAATTTTTTTAGTTGATTTAAATTATATGCTAGCAGCTTCATCTTCTAAAGATTCCCGAGGGAGCCGATACGCTTTCTTGTGTCTTCTACTCTTAGTTACCACGAAGCAAGTAACAAATTGTGAGAAGGAGGATTTTTACCGTGAACCTCAGCGGAAGGATACAAGCACTTACATACTGAATAGGAAATGGTTGACTAGGTTGTGCAGAATTAACCTAAAAATAAAAAAAAAGGGATTTTGTGAGTATACAGCTCCAAGATTGTACTTGCGGAACCTACTGAAAGTAGAGAAGCACAAAACCAAATCTTTGCGCTATCACTTGAGTCACAAAATCTAAACCATCACAAACCAATATCACAAAACTCAACCATGAGAGAAAAGGACCAAAGAAGATGCATTGTCACTATGGAAAGGCAAAAATAATTGTTTGGTACTTTCTTTTTTGGTTTGTCACTTTGGGTGATACTATTTGCTTTGACTTATATACTGACATAAATCAGTGTGTTAACAAGATGACTGCCATAATTTGCCAGATCAGGTGCTTTCATTTACACGGAAGCATAAAGATTGTTCTATATATGATGCAAAGATTTGTGTTTCAATATTAGCTTTTCTAGTTTAGATGAATTACAAATATAGCCCTTGAATTTCCCATGCTGAATTCCTGCTGAAAATAGTCTTATAGTGCCTTCATGGAGTACGTATATCCCCATGCAAAGCTGCAGATTTAATGCTAGGTTTGTCAAGAACCAACAAACATCTATCCAAGGAAGCACATTGGGATTAGGAGCAAGGAAAATTTTCATATTACATGCCGCAGTCATATAATTTGCTTTTTATAAACAACATCCCACAACCCCGCTGATGTACGTGCGTGTAATTTTACTGAGTTCAGTGGAATTAAGCTGATTTACACTGATCGGGAGGTTGGGCTACAGTTAATATTTTAAAATAGGAAAACTTGGTTGCCTAACATACTGTTGACATGTGGTGAGGCAGCATCTGTACACAGGTGAAAAAATACCACAGTACAGAAAGCTGATTGAATTTCAGAGCTTAATAAGTGGTGTTACCTGCCATCTGTTGCTCACTAAAATGTTGACTACATAATTGCTAACTATGAATGGAGGACTAGACATGGAACAGATCTTCTCAATAGCTGGGGTTAACTTTTGGCTTTTCACATTATGATTTTGCATCCTTCTATTTTAAGTCAAGTCCGTCAATACCATTTCGAGCCAGCCGTGATATCTTAGGAGAATTCTGCTAATGGGAACTTCTTGCTGGTCTCTCCCCAAAGTGTTTGAATAGTTACTGGGTGCACCGAGCTACTCATTTGTCCCCATTGCTGGTTTTACGTCCTGCGAAGTGTTACAGGTCTGTAGGTTCCTGGTCTGATTCGGGAGTGCTGCCAGGGCCTTAGCACCCCATTTAGGAGGCTGAGGGGAGACGCAGTTGCCCCGCGCTTCTCAGGAGTCCCAGTCGCTGGGCTGAGCCCTCCGTGGGAGAGAGACAGGTTCGGCTGGACACGACACTGAAACGCGCGGTCTGTTTTGAGGGTCCCTGTAGACATCTGTGGGAAGGTAATTACCCCTCTCTGCCTACAGACGCGTTGACTTCAAAATAGCAAGATGCTCTTCTGAATAGCGTTGACCCTGCTGCAAGGCTGGACGAGGTGACCTTCCGAGGTGCCTTCCTGCGTTGCTCTGTTGGGTGTTCATGCTGCCGAGGCGCATGATATTCCAAACTACACAGATAAGTAACAGTCTAAATGAGCGGTAGGATGAGTTAGACACAGGGGGGAGAATAATAAGGAAGTAGTAAATCTCCTCATTTTAAAATCTGCAAATAGTGCAGCTCATTTCAAATGCCAACCTCCCGTCTTCTTCTGTGCCTTGACGCAGCTCTGCTCGGATGCTAACTGAGAATTTGACTTTTTCTGTGAAATGAGAGTGAAGTTTTAATTTAAACTCTCATTCCCATAGGGAATACCACACTACCCAGGGAGCTTGTAGCTTGACATAGTCAGTACAACAGACTGCAAGGTTAAGAACAGAAATTCTCAACAGTGCCACCTACTCACCAGTGTTACAAACTCCCAGTGTTTGTCCCAGTCCTGGTAACCGTAAAGCTTAGGACTTCGCTTTGAGCTCATGTGACAGTCTGAAGGAGCCCGAGCACTGATGTGCTCTTAGCTCCATATCAAAGCCCTATTTTTCTTCTGACTTCTTGTGTTACTGCTTTCCTCTCTAGCGGTTTTGCCCAACGTGACCGCTGCATCTCTATTTGTGGAACATCCAGCAAATGCTCTAAGAAACATTGACATTTTTGGGATCTTTAATAGATCTTTGACCTCTTTAAGATCTTCTCCCTGACTGAAAGGAATGCCCCACGCTTAACTTGAAGGCATCTTACGTCTGACCTGTCTGTTAAAAGCTTTCCGTCGGTTCTCCAGTTATGGTTAGGTCACTGAAAAACTCAGACTTTATCCAAACAAAACTTTATCCAACTCTTAACGTTTTATTTTAAGACATCGTATAAAAGGCATCTTTGAGAGATATTGCTTGGGATTTAGTTTCTTTAAGGGGAGATTTCATTGTTTTTAATGCTGTTGATAGTTAGTGTCCTCAGGCTAGAAGTGACGGTGATTTGGGGTGGGTAGAACTACATCTGGCCTGGTGCGCGGGAGCTCTAGTAGGTTAGCACGGGAAATTGTTGTCCGTGGCCCTCTGCAAATATAACATGCCTTTCCGCAACTCTTCGCGTCTGGTGTGCACAGAAGCTGACGTTTTCAAAGTGACCGCCGATGTCTTTGGTTCCCAGCTAGGGTTATTTCTGAGGGTGGCGGTGAGTTCTGTCAGGGGCTGAAGCATCTCAGGGTGCCTGTTCAGAGTAGCCCATCGTTTATGAAACATAGGCAGAGCTTTATCAGTGCCCATCTAAATGCTGTCCGGGCACATCATTGCTCTTCACGAGGTTTACAATCAACATTACGTTTGTTTTGCAGATGAGCCCTGTATGGGAGACAAATCTATCTTCTGTCAAATGGAAGTGCTCGCACGTTACTGCTCCATCCCTGGCTACAACAAGCTGTGCTGCGAGTCCTGCAGCAAGCGCAGCAGCACCCTCCCACCGCCGTTCCTTACCGAAGCTGCGGAAACTGAAGAGGAGGTGATGTTTGATCAGAGCGATCTGCCTCGGGCTTTGATGATGCCAACACCCGTAGTGCCCCACTACGCACAGTTCCCGCCTGGGAGAAGTTCTCTGGGCAGGCTTCCTTTTGCAGAAGAGGACGCAGACGCGCGCGTCTCCCCGTCCAACGCCAAGCCCAAAGGTGCTGAATTTCCGCAATGGAGAGCTCCTCAGGCAAGGAAGACTTCTAGGCCGTTGGCTTTGCTACACCAGTCACCTGCCAACAGCAGCAGTCTCAGTCCTCGTAATGCCCTTGCGTTGGCAGCAGCTGTTCCTGTGGTGCCAGCTGAGAACACCACAGCGGGTGCTCCTGCTCCACCGAGAACCTCAAGGAAGAGCGTTGAGAAGAGATGGCCTTCGAGGTCCTCCACTGTGGAAAGATGAACGTGAATGCCTTGTGGAGGATAGCCGTTGAAAGAGGCTTTGTTTGGCGCTCTGGGTTTAATTTCCTTACTTCGGGACACTATGGTGCATGCTGCTCTCCACAAGCAGGACGCTGCAGGTCATCAACTCATTTTCCTTGTAAATACAAAGAACAAGAAGTGCTGGTTCACTTTCTAGTTGCTCCCGTCCTCCTCCCATAGTGCGTTACCTGGCTAGCTTGAACGCATTGGAGGAAAGCACCAAAGAATATTCCTAACAGTGAGCAGAAGTTGCTGAGGGCATCGGTCAAGCTCTAGTACAGAGAAGTGGCCCTGACCTCAGCACTCGCCTCATTATTTTTGGGTTTAAACACTCACATGTAGAAAATGCCCCACTACGAGAGGTACCAAACGTTTACACTATACAAAATACTTTTGCAGTGGAACAAACGAATCCGTAAGACTTGTTTTGCTAATTTATCTATATAAACGGATATTGTATGAGCAAATTTGCAGCTGTTGTGTAAATACTGTATATTGCAGAAAATCAGTATTATTTTTAAGAGTTCTGTGCTGTCAGACAACTGTTTACCTATGTTGCATTCTGGACAATTGCTAGGTGCCTGCCATCGAGTACTGCCTTATTTACATTCCAAGAGTTGATTTTTAAAGCAGCATTATCATAAAAGGAGGAGTTCCGTTTCCGTATGAATGACATCTACTGACACTAGGAAAGGGGGTTTTTGGAGTATCAACAATGTGATGCTTTCTTTCGAAATAGGGGRAAAAAAGCGCAAACCTAAAGGTATGAGTCTACTTAGAGCCACCCGCCCATTACAAGCAGGTTTAGAAACTTCAGTGTAATTCCGGTCACAGGTTGGAAGATGATTTCACGTGCCCGGGAAGTGAACAGGGACCCCCGGGGCCTGCGCTGAGCAGGCGTTGCTTCAGCTGCGGGGTAGCAGGGCCGTCCCTTCAGCCTCCTTTTGCCGACGAGCTCAGACCAGTGTAGGAAGCCGTGTATATACTGTAAGTACTGTAATGTTCACGAGTCACAAGTGAGCTCTGTTTTCCAGATGATCTGTTTGTTATCGCTGAAGCTGAAAAGGCATCACGGAGGTAGAATAGGCGCTAACAAGAAATAGCTGTGGCAAGACTTAAAATAGATTTTTTTTTTTTTTTTCCTACTGGAAGCATTGATTAAAGGTGAGAGAGATATTTATTTTTCAGCATGGTTCATCTCAAAATCGCCACAACCACGATGCATCTGACTGCAATAATGTACTAGTATTTTATGTCAATAACCATCTTGCTCACAGTCCACCCAATCGCACTCTCTCCTGTGTGTTGCTGTAAAGTACTTGTATATAGGATTGAGAACTAAAGATATTTATTAAAAGTTGATTTCTTGATAGTATTTTATGTACTAAATATTTACACTAAGGGCAGTTGACTATTGTTTTGGCCAAGATAAAATAGAGAGATGTAATTAGATACCTGTACATGCTATGTCATATGGATAGAACAGAAATTTAAGCTAACTAAACTACTGTAGAGAAATTGTTGATCTTATGCTTTAAAAAAAAGTCTTACGACAGTTTTTTATTACAGGCATCTTTAATTTCTAAATAGGTTATTAAAGTTTCACGTGCAATTTTTGCTTCCCCGTCAAAAGCCCTCATGATCGACCCATTTAAAAGAACAGCGAATACGTAGCTCCAAAATGCTATGAAGTAGATTAGGACCCCAAAGATTAAAGTCTAGAAACATCTGTAGTGATGATGCGGAATCACTAGGAAGAAATAAGGATGAAAATGGTTGTCAGAAGACTTCTAAAGTAAGTGAGAACGTAGGTCGGTTAATCCTGTTCAGGGAAGTATAGGGTCGCACTACGCAAGACGCCTCTTGCATCGTGATGCGTGTATCTAACCCACTGAAGTATTGACTCGACACCTCTAAAGAATTGCTGCTACCTTTCTGCAAGGCTTTTGAAGGTCCAAGAAATGAGTATTAAACAGATTGTACAGACAATCCCTGAGCCTCAAACAGACAAATAGGGTGTGTTTGTTTCTTTAGAATTCCCCAAAAGTCAAATTCTCTTTTCTCTCTGTCTTTATCTTTTACATATATGCAATGTGGGTGTAGATAATCCTTGTACCTTTTTGCTTTCTTTTCTACCAAGCTGATTTCTCTTTCTGTTAAGTGTACACTACTGATACTGTTTGTTGTATTGGGGAGCACATAGCAATAAAATCTTTAACATGACAAGTCTTCCTCTGGTCTGATTCACGCGGGAGGGTCTGGTTTTTTCATTTTTAAGTTCCGTCTTTTGCAAAATGAAGGGCCGTTTACATCCCAGGCACGACCTTCACCGTCTTGGGAAAAAAGTTCACGTGATCGAAATATTTAACGTGGTTTTTAAAAACAGAGGTGCTGCTTTTACCCTTGGAGAGCGCGAGACTCCCTGGCCCCTGGGTGAGCGTCCAGGCAGCAGCTCCCACCCTTCTGTCAAGAACACGTAACGGTTTGGGCTTTGCTTTTTGAGGACGGGTACCTCGGGGGTCCCGTGCCAGGCGAACAGGAGGCAGCTGCTCTCCTCTCCTTTACCTAGAAATGTTTTCTCAGCTGATGAGAGGATTTCAGGTCTGCACCAGACACTAAAACCAAAAGAAAGCCCCTCACCCGCGTTATTTTAGTACAGGTGCATGTTTTAAAGAGAGTTCTGGCCTTCTGGTCCCTCCAGCTTTAATAAGTTTTGAGACCATCCACTCTAAAATTACATCTTCGATGTAATTGCCGTGTTTCTCATTCGAGAAGAACAGGCTTGCGTCTGTAATGCCCCACGTACGGTGGGGCATTAGCTTCTGGGGTGGTGGTTTGCACCGGAATTTGCCAGTAGCGTTTTGGTATTTGGTCTGTAATTATTGATTTTAATGCTAAGTGATGAAAAAAAAAAAAAAAAAAAAAAAAAAAAAAAAAAAAAAAAAAAAAAAGGCAAACCAGAAAATCAATACCAAGAGGCCAAATTTCCAACCCACTGCATTGACAAGAGAAGTTTCTATCCCTCAGTTTGGCTTCAGGTCTCAGCTAAACCTCTGTTTCACTACCTTCTGCCAAGAATGACGTTCTCCGAGGTCGTTCCTGACAGTTTTAAGCTGGGCAAGTAAATCTGAAGGAGGCATCTAGTTGAATTCAAATTCTTTCAGAGAGCACTAACACTAACATTTCATAAGCAAGAGACTTTAAAAAATTGTAAGATCCATTTAAGCACCGCTTGAGAGTGCTAAAAAGCTCATTAATCCAAGTCCAATGTGCGAGCTGTCCGGGAAAATGGCTCGCAAGTGACAACAGCAGCAGCTGTAAACTGCACTGGTTTTCCACCTCTGGAGCGGCTCACAGAGTGACAATACCTGAGCCGTATCTATTTTAACGGGAAACTGCAACATGTCCCCAGATGAGAGCTGGTTAAAATACTGCTTAAAAAATTCTGCAAGTCCAGCAGGAAGTTCTTCATGTGACAAAATTCCGTTGTTAACTCTTTATGAGAGAGAGGTATCTTTGAAAAGACAGTTTGAAGCTGTCATCATTTGAATCGTAGTTAAGGCAGAGATTCCAGCAGTATCTTAGGAAGGTGCCAACCGTCTGTATTCGAAATAGAAGAAGTCGTTTTCCTTTTCAAGTTTTTAAAATGCACGAAGGAAGTTCCGGCTTAGGGAAGTGGATATAAACACAGTGGAAAACAGGTCTGGTGGCTTCCAGGGGCGTCAGGCTTTCAGGTATTATTCAGATGGGTTTCTTCCTCATTCTCTGAAAGAAAGATTGTGCCCAGGTAAGCTCTCCCACGTGGCAGGTGTCGTGTGGATTGGACCTTATTAACTGCAGTGAAAAGGGGGAAGAAAGTCTCTATTTTAAATCTCACATGAAAGTATCTCGGTTCAGAAGCCGTTAAGCCAAGGGAGCGCTAAGGGCAGAGCTGGAGGCGGCGTGTCCTGCTGGCTCCTTCCACCCCGCAGCAGCGGGTGACGGGTCAGCTTCGGGTAAGGTGTCCGCTTAGGGCTGCCAGAGCACGGGCGGGCGGCGGCGGCGGCGGCGGGAGGGGGGCAGGCGGGGGGGAGCAGCCTCGGGCCTTCCAACCTGGGAAGTCGGAGGTACGTGAAAGATGCTGTGCGGGAAGACAATGCTTCAGAAGGATCAATCGGCAAAATCACATTTTGTTATTCAGACAAATAAACCACCATCTGCCAACCCACAGAAATATCTGCTCTTAGGTATTTCTTGCGTTTCAGGCCCTGAGCGTTAGGTCTCTGTTGGAGGGATCTAGTTTTAGGACCAGGCGACTGTGTTGACGTGGAAGAGAAATCCCCGTCCCTACTTACGGAGCACGTTCTTTTCTTTTGCATAGATGAAGATCTAGGCTGCTCTGAGAGAGAGATCTTTCCTTTTAGTTACGGGGATTTGTCACGCTAGATAAAATTTYATAAAAAAGAAGGGGAGGGAGGATTTGCATAATTTTTTTTGCCCTATTTTTTTTCAGCCCACAGATACCGCATTTCATTGAGAGACACATGGATTACTTAGTCCCTGGGGGATGCTTCTCAGGATCTTGCAAGGACTGTTTCCTTCGGAGCCAAGCCAAAGCCCCCGCGCCAGGGATGCTTACAGCACTCGGAGTTGACCCCAGTTTCAGAAGAATTTGGCTGGCCCCGCAGTGAGCAAACTTCAGGCCTGGTGGTGTGGATGAGTAGAGGGGTCTCTGGGTGCTGCAACCCAGAACACCGGGGACAGAAGCGGGGATGTGACGCCTGCGGTACTGCTGAAGGAGATGCGGTAGTTCAGGACGAGTAAGAGCCTTTTCTGTTTGTCACTTGGTATTAATTTTACAGGGCTTTATGCCATTTCTTTTGGGTACAATGCACAATATTTTAGCCTGTTACTTTTACCCTTGTTCCGCATCGTAAGGAAAGTGCAAAACCCCTTTGAAATCTGACGGGTGATCGATCCAAATGTACAGGCATGTAAAAGAACAGTGATTTACTCTGTAGGGAACAGTCACAGCTACTCCTTTCCCTCCTTTTAGGATGACTGCTTTGCGTTTAACGTTAAGATTGCATGGGTATTCATGAAATCAAAACGGTAATAGCACATTTAAATAAATTAATTTTATGTGTTTCATGGTACGCAGGTCCTGGGCCCAAATACCAAGATCTGTGATCACCCTCAAAAGGGTGCGTGAGGATCTCTTACATTCTAGTACCAATCCCAAATTACTTAAACCGTCTCTACAGAATCTAAGGCAAGTAATACACAGACCTTCCTATGCTCAACTCGTCCCAACCCATTGCTACACTGCCGTAAGAGGCGAGAGAGCACGCCGCTTCCCACGCGAGAGCTGCTCTAGCAGACGAGACTCTTCACACAGAAACTCAAGCACATTTTAACAACAGCATCAAAGAAAAAAAAAACAAAACCTAAAGTAGCAACTGAAAGTTGTCCTCCTTTTATTTCCTAGGAAACCTGGTGCAGGGGACAGGCGCACTGGACCAGACTGACCGTGTAGCCCAGGATCTTCTTTCTGGCCGTAGTCAATAATGGACACTTAAGAAAGAACATAGGAGCAAGGGACGCATAGGATGGCCGTCTGTTCCCTGGCAGCCTTCTCCCTCCGTGTGTTGTGTATTCACAACCCATTACAACATTTTGGTTAGTTAGAATTAACAAATGCAGGACCAAATTCTCTTTCCCCAGTGGTTTAACGTCAGGTACTGCTCAGGCTTAACATCAGCGCAGGCGGCTCGAGTTCTTTCAGTGCCAGCTGAGGAGGTTTATGCTTCTGAGGAAAAGCAACTGCTTTCARCGTGCCTTTCTCTGGCAACCAGTTACGTTTAACATGCTTGCAGGTTCCCGTGACTTGGCAAAGAGGTGCTACTCTAAATCACTGACAATAGCATAGGAAATCTGTTGAAAACTGAAGAGTGCTTTCTGAGCCTAAGTGAATGCATTTTGAAAGTCCTAAGCGGCTTTCTTCATCTCCCACGCCATTTGCAGTGGACCAGAAGCACTCAGATGTTTCCAAAGTGTCCCGATGCGCTTAGCACGGGGARCGAGTCATTAGTGAAGAGGGGCTAAAAGCAAAGTTATTCAAAGTAAACTCCCTTATGAGAAACACATAGGCAGCTCGCCCAGACCTCTGCAGTCAAATGCAAACGTGAAGCTTTCTCTCACCTGAAATAAAAAGTACGCATGAAAGGCCAAAAGCATCTTTACAGGAGCCTCAGCCTTTGCTTTTTAGATGCTGCAAAAAACCCCCGCGTACAGCTACGTCTCTCTCTCGATCTCTTCCCGTGACCTTCCTCCAGCTCTGGGCACTTGACAGTTTCCTCCTGAACGTGCGTCCGACACGGCTGCAATGGCTGTTCTTGATGTGGGGAGACCTGGAAGGCTACAAAGCCTCGAGAACTGGTCCTTTCAGGATCCTGAATAGAGAAAGAGGAAGAATGAGGGTGAAGACTGGTGTTCCTGCCACCTCGCTCCCTCTCTGCACTTTGACGCTTCCTTCTGATTAGAGAGTCGATCCCAGCTGCGTGTTTTCCAGGAAGCAATGGGCAGCGGAGGCAGGGGTTCGAGACAGACTCGTGCCCCGCGGGGGACAGCCTGCCCCCGGACTAGCAGGAGTCACAGCCTCTTGCCTGGGGAGGCCCTCATCCTCTACGCCTTCGGCTTCTGCTCCGAAGAGCACCTGCATGCATTCATCCCCTCGTGCTGCCCACCCAGCAGCTGGCGAGTCGGATGCAGATGTTGTTGTACAGTAAGTGCCTTGGAATATAACCAATATTCCTTCCTCTCCACGACGTTCACAAAGCAGGCCAGCCCAGCGCTGCCATCCCTCCAAATCCCCGTTGAATCTCTCCCCACGGAGCACTCGATCGCTTGCGTGCGTGTGGGGCAGAACAGAGAGGAACCAGGAGGTCGTGTTTACCCCGAGGCCGGGGCAGGGCAGGCCGAGGACCTGCTGGCAGTAYGAAGGGAGCTGCGCCCGTTCCTGGAAACGGGACTTCTGAGTGGGTGCGAAATTGCAGGTGGCATTGCCAGCGCTGGGAGGCAGAGGAGGGAAGGAGAGGGATGCAGGATGTGCTGCCTGCTCTGCTTTCGCCTTTCTATCAGTTCTGGGACCTCTGGAGAGCAGCAACCGAGCGCTCCTGCCACACAGTAACACATTTGAACTCCATCTGGAAAGAGTACAGAAAATCTCTTGTTCTGGGGCAAGTCGACGTGCTGAAATGATGCATGAGAGAACCACGCTGCTGCCCGAGCAGTTGGTTCCCATCGGTTTAGAGAGGATTTCACGCAGTACAGATGAGTACCTTGCCCTCTTTATGATAAAGTCATTCCCATATCAAGCGCAGCGAGATGGCCCGGAGCGCCGTGGGCCAGGGCACGGCAGGACACGGGCTCTGCGGCCCGTGACGAGCCTGGGGTTACGACGTGTTTGCACCCCTCTGCTACGGACGTGGAGCGCCGATACCTTTACCTGCCATAGGACTCTGGAAGCAGAGACAACAGCGTCTCGGTAAAGAGATCTCGCCTGCCGATGTGGCATGCTCGCTTTTTTATGCCTGAAAGGCATGGCACATGCAGGTGAAAATACGTAACTAGAAAATCAGCATGTAGTTGGAACAGCCTATGCCACTGGAAGAAACCCCCCTTTCATATGAAACAACAAAACGCAATCGCTCTGCATTATGTGCATGTGTCCTCGCTAACGTGTTCGTTTCCGCAAAAATATTTATAGCTATTGCTTGGAAACGCTCCAACGCTATTTACTGTTATAAAGCACTCAAAAGATGCTCAAAAGAACCTGGCCTGAAAATATTCCTGGTGCAGACACTGAGTAAAGCACCTCAGTTTGTCTGTCTTGGGATAAATGGCTTAAAGAAGACCCAGCACCAGCCTTGCCGAGCGCCATCACCCCTGAAGGTGTAAAATGACGTAAGCGGTCACCTGAGAGCCTTGTCAGTATTTGATGAACGTCCAGCTAACGATGCAGATACTCTTTCGGTCTCACAAAACAATATCGTCTCTGGGTGCTCAGCTTGGGGGGGGGGAAATAAAAATCCAAGGTTAGATATTCAAGTTTAGCTTTGGAAATTGGTTTTGGAGTTCCCCCCCCCCCCGAGACGAGCCCTGTATTTGTCTGCTGGCAGCGGCCAAAGGCCTGTGCACTTGTCTTCGGTTTGACGTTTGCCAGGGCGGCTGAGAAAACCGTGCAGGAGAAGCGGGAGCCGTTTTCAGCCGAAAATCTGGGGCGCTGCGTTGCCCCGTCCCACCTCGTGTCTGTACCCAGAGCTCCCTGCCCGCTCCGGCCCTGGTGCGGCCCAGCGCTGATCGTGTGCCCAGCCGCAGGGGATGTGCCTACATCGGGCATTTTAACGCGCCGGAGCTGAAACGTGCTGAAAACGCGGTCAGGGACGACGGGAGCCGGGGCAGGCGTGCGGGGGGCGGCTGGGCTGAGGCAGGCAGCGAGGCGGGCAGGCGCTCGGTCGCATTTTCCTGCCCCTTTTTTGCTCATTTCCCTCCCCGGGCGCCCGTTGCAGCAATCCCCTCGCACAAGGGTTCTGTGCTCATCCCCGGGGCATCGGCCCCCGCCGGCCCACGTCCTTCCCTCGCCAGCGGCTCCCCGTGCCCTGCACCGACGGGGGACTGCAGCTTGGGAGCCAATCCTGCAAACGCCGACCCCGYGGCAGCCGCCCTGGGCCTCGGCACGTGGGCTGCCTGCCGCCCGGGAGAGGGGTTTGGGGCACATCATAGAATCATAGAATCATTTAGGTTGGAAAAGACCTTTAAGATCATTGAGTC
>JAYKAV010003216.1:296587-396404 GCA_035582835.1 Phoebastria nigripes | reverse complement strand
TGGCTTCAGGATGCAACAATCCAACACCACACACCATCTCTCCTGCTCTGAAAGACTGCTATGATAGATGGAGCCCAAAAGTCATGGACTAAATGAACTCAATGAACATTTTAGAGAGATGGCCCATAGACTAACTTTCATTCGTTTCCATTGTTTCTTTACTTCCTTTTTATGTTTTGGATCCTTTTAGAACTACAAAAACTACTAGGATTCAACCTGCTAAGGTGTGCAGAGAAACATGAAAGTATATATTTGAAAATAATAGGGGTTTAGGTATTGGATTTTAACTTCTTTTCTTTTTTTATCTTTTTAGTTCAATGAATTACTTCATCGGCAACAGGAAAATTGAGAACGAATGCACTTAACCACTGCTTCAACCATTTTTGCTTTCCTGAAGACAGGTATATTGGCAGGATAAGAGGTAAGGCAACTAAGAACAACAAAGTGGAAATGAGACAAAATTTAGTCCTTGTTCTGCAAGATGAATACTATGCTTTCATGTATTATAAAATATATATTATCAGCTATGTAGCTTGCTAAAACCAGTAATACTCTGACACAGAAGTGTTCCAATGGCAGAGTTCTTAGCACAACATCCAAAGTTGATCTAAAGGCCATCGTATGAATTCATTTGGAGTCTTATTTTCAAAACAATGTGTTTGTTATTATCAGCCTCTTGAGTGATGCTAACAGGGAAACACAGCCAACTTCATAAGATATGGGATACTGTTAACACCAAATGAAGATCTATATTCACTAATAATTTGTTCCAACAATCACAAAATATGGACTATTTTTTGTGATACTAACAAAAAAAGGTCTAGCTTTCAGCAGAGCCACAATTTGGCCCACATAGAATTCTCCAGACACTTAGCATATTTGATGATTATTGGATTTTAATTGTCAGGATGACATATTAGATATTAAGGGCTATTTTCATACATCTGAAATATTTGAGATTACTGGTGAAACCCTAAGCCCTGAAACACTTGTCAATCTTTATTTGCTAACCTGTACATTAGAAGATCAGGGATGAGAATTTCACTCAAGTAAAACACAAATATTACTTCAGAATATCTAAATGCAGTAATGATTCATAAGACTACCTAAATCTGGTAGTGGCGATAACACATAATTCTTGTAGAAATGATCTTGAATAATTGAGTTAATTGACATATTGCCAACAATGACCTACAAGTCAATGCAAACGAAAAGAAATCCTTTAAAGCTCTCTACAGTCCACTAGCAGTGATTAAGCCCTTGATTAATTTCAGTGTAAATATTAACAAATTCGAAGAGTGACACATGTAAAAGTTTAGTGCAATTGTATTATCATGCAAAATTTGCACAATATGTTTGAATGCATTGAGATTTTGCGTATTAGCTAGCCCACTGAAAAAAATTACAATATGTAAGAAATAAAAGTAACAAGCCCATGAACAGCAGTTCAAACCAATTCACACAGTCAGCAGTTAAAACACAGGGCTTGAATGCCTTATCAAAAAAAGCATAAAAATTCATACTACTGTGATCATAAATAGCTTGTAATGGTATTTGTATATTATACAGTGTGCTAGCTTTCATTCTGTATGTTTACATTCCAGTGCTAAACTTTGAAGTTCCAACTGGCTGACAATTCAACACACATCCCAGAAAGAAATGCATATTTATGTCAATTTCCTAAAAAGGAGGTTACAAATGTGTTTGAAAGTTACTTTTTTTTCCCAGAAAATGTCATAAAAATCTCTGAAAGAGACCAGAGTGGAATTTCATACTGTATCAGGACTCACAGAAACATTCAGAATTTAGTTTAAAAGTCTGACATATTTATCATTATACTAATATCTAAACTGTATTAAAAACTGCATTTCAGTACATGCAATAAGAAATTGGCTACACTATAAAAACACTGATAATAGTGTTATCTCTCCTGTTCCAGCGAATATAACCTCAAAGAAGCAGCTTCCTCTATTGACAATTCAAAGCCTTCTTGAGTATCCACATTATGACTCTGACACTTGCATGACTGATAAGAGACAAAGTCAGAAAAAGTTTGAAGGTTACTCTTTTGTCTCCCTTGAAATTGGTATTTTTAATACCATCTAGCAACCCTTTTCTGGCAAACTCTCTGTTGAGAAATGCACTATTTTGGGGTAGATATTAAAATGCAACTTCTCTATGTTTGAAAGTGTTCTACTCCCTTTTTTTTAGCTTGCCAAATTAAAATAAAAACGTCAGGAATAATAGAACTGACCTTTAAAATGAAAAGAGGAAGCACTGCAATTAGGAAATATATCTATATACACCAAGGTATTTGTTAGTTCTGTTAAAAGATTGAGCTTTTTTAATTGTTTATGTCTAGGATCTAAATATCAACTTGAATATGTATTTTTACTAAAATTTCAAAAGAGTTCTAGAGAATTTTAAAAATAATAAAGGACTGAGCATTGTGTTTGAAAGCCATAAAAAAGAAGTTATAAAAATATTTCTACAGTATGACCTGTTAAATACAGGAAAATTATATTCATAGTGTATTAAGAAAGGAAATTATCCTCATAGAATATTAAAAATAAATATATGACAAAAGGTGCCAGGATTCACCCACTGTAATACTTAAAAATATGATAGAAAATCCACATTGAAATGTTTGTTATGTACAAAAGACAATACATTTTAAAATTCTTATTATCACACATTAATAGCATTTAGGTATTAAGTTACTTTTCTCAGTTGAGAAAATCTTGATTTGATAATTAAACAAGAATTATATCAACCTTATCTCTACAAGACCTAAAGTAAGTCAAGATGTAAAATTGAAGAATTCATTAAAATTTTTTTTAATTTGAGTTACCTATTAATTACATACAGACCTGCCCTATAACACATTATTTCGAATCTCTTCTCAACACCAAAATTGTTTTACAAATTTGGAGTGAAAAAAGCAGTTTACGCTTTGGTAGTCATATTTTCTAAACATTCATTCAAAGAGGCATTATTCACTGTCAATAGAAAATTACAAGATTGAAGAGGAAAGATCTTCAACTTAAGTAGACTCTTCAGAAAATACATTTTCTCATCTGACATACAGTCTAGCAAAGCCTTAAAAGTATAAAAGCAAAGCAGGCAGCAAAGCATTTAAGACAAGATTCTGAGGAGCCTACTAAGGTTTGGTCTTCTCAAGAAATAAAGAAAAGACCAGCACAGAGCTACTAAGATAAAAGCAGACATCACCCAAAGGTCTATCTAGCTTTTGTTCATATATACATATATTAGCAGGAAATAGATATACATTCATTTGACGATCCATTACCAGAATATATCTGGTAAAATGTAAGACACATCTTCTCCTAGGAACAGGGACAGCAGATACAAATCTGCTATTGAAATGCCTTCATGGAAGCAGAGCCTCCTGCTCAACATCACCCTTCATATCAGAACAAATTTCAAAATTTAACTGGAAAAGTACCACCATTACCGATGTAAAGATGCTTATGTTGAGCTGCTGAGGACTAAAAGGCTATGTTTATATTAGTGAGTAGTGCATATTAGTTCTCCAAACCCAATATCCACATCTTAAGTGGTTCTACTTCACACTAGTTCCTCTTTGGTCCAATGGACCAAACAAACCAGTAGCAGCTGGCACTGTACTGGCTGAACTCCTGGAGTCCACCTTCTGGCTTCATTTCATCTGAAAGGATCATAGTCCGTGTGCCCTGTGTAATGTGAACCAAAGCATAGAAGGTGGGAATGAAGGTGGCATGGACTTCAAAAGAGCACCCTTTATCTGAACTAAGCACCGGTGCAGGTGAACTCACAGATAAGCTGAGCTTCAGCAGAACATTACAGGCTTTGGAGGAGGAGAACAAGGTCAAGAGATAACCCAGACCCCACTCATGGAGAAGGATATTACAAAGTTGAACTGAAAAGCATTCAGAAAAAGAACTCCTCATGGTATACTGGACACTAATTTTCTAAATAGAATTGAAACAGATACTACTAACAGCAGACTTCAATGATTGGTATGTGACACCTGGCAGATTCTATCCTCAGTTACCCACTGGTTCAGCAAGAAGCAATAATATTTTAAGCACATTTTTCATAGAAAAAAGGGCACTGCAAAGACACAGGAAGTATAAAATTATTTCAGATTAAATGACCTGAGTTGATTCAGTAAATTAAGCTGAAAGATTAATAGTAACATATTTAAAACTTTCAATTTAAGATTTTTACATTTCAAAAGAGTTCAACTGAAATGAAAAATTAATGAGGGAAGTCATTTACACTAGAAAAATTTGGTGAATTGAATGAGTCGGAGACTAACAGTTTAAGTTTCTTAAGCTATCTTGAATCTGTATCCCACACATCTTAAAAATAAATAAATACATTAATAAGTTAGTGACCTTTCAGGGAAGGATTCCAGACCTAACTGATTAATAATCCCAAACGGAATACAACGAACAACCAGAGCTTAGAAAGAATGGAAAAAGACTGACTAGCAAATACCTTTCCCTCTTAAAAGGTCAGGAAGCTTAGCAATAAAATGAAAGTTGTCAGGAGGTAAGCTGAGGTGGCCCTGCAAATGAAATGAAAACAGCTCATATTTCAGCCATTAAAACAGAGAACAAGCAAAGAAGTTAATACTCAGTGAAGGGTGCTAATGACCCAATTTCTGAATTCTGTTTTCAGCAATGCTTATGATGAATAAAAGGGTTACAACGGTCCACAGCTGACAGAATGCATCTATACCACACAAAAAGTTGAAGGAAAACTCAAAAAGCAGAATTCCAAAACTAGTACATAAATCTTAAAGCCTAGTAGCAATTCTATTTTTTTTATGTGTGTATTCTAGCCAAGTCTAGCCGAGCATGTTAGTGTAAATCTATAGAACAGCATACATAGAAACTAAACACATTCTGGAAGGAAGGAAGTTAGATTTCAATAACATGAAATGCTTCTGAATAAATTTTGAAATAAAGAACAATTAAACATATGAAGGAACATGAAAAATGAGATGAAGTACAGCACACTTATTCCAAAGAGACAGATACCAGATTCATCAGGCACAATCTCTTTAAGGTAATTAATCCTCTTGACAAAGAAAATGTGCTACTATTTATCTGGACTTCGGCAATTCATTTTGTTACATGTAAAGCTGGAGAAAAATTAGTTTGGAACAAACACTATAAGGTTGAATAACTGGCTCAATGGGAGACAGAATAGGCTGTTTAAAAACACATAAAGGAACTCTAGATCTTGGGACTAATTTATTAAGTTTCAAGTTGATGACTTGAGTGCAAAAATAGGTACTAATGAATTCAGTTGATGCCAGAAAGGATCCGAGGAAAAAAACACCACTACCTTACATGGAAAGAAATGAAGGTTATAAGCTTCAAAAGTCGGAAGGATTTCCACACATTATGTTCTCATTATCTGAAAAGAACTCGGCTAGAAAAAAAGTATCCACTATGTAAGTACGGGCTG
Source organism: Phoebastria nigripes (assembly GCA_035582835.1). Lineage (NCBI taxonomy): Eukaryota > Metazoa > Chordata > Aves > Procellariiformes > Diomedeidae > Phoebastria > Phoebastria nigripes. The sequence continues at coordinate 390,923 of JAYKAV010003216.1, read as the reverse complement.
AAAATGATTCATTAATGTGATCTGCCTATTAAAAAATTAAGTCAAAATCAAGGTACAAAGTATTGCATCTGCAATCCACCCAATGATTAAAAGAAGTTTCATTTGAATACAAAAGGTGGTACAACAGCACTGTAAAACAAGTCTGGGAGCAAAATCTTAATTAAAGTCATAAGATGCACTCGCCCATGACTGGACAGTGTAAAAGGGCCCTCCCACTACTGTGTACCCCTGCACTATGAATTAAGCATTAAAGTTATTTGCTGGATCAGAGCTATATGAAACGGTGTAGGTGGTCAAATGCCAAAAAAAAAAAAAAAAAAAAAAAAAAAAAAAAGGGGGGGGGGCAAAGGAGAAGGAAAAAAACTCAAACCAGTATTATGCATTTGGACTGAACTTGTTAACTTGGTAGTATACTTAACCCAACCTTACAGTATTCTTTAACTCTTGAAGGGAATAAGTTCCATGGAAAAGAGGCTCATTTTAAAGACATTAAATATATTAGCAGCAGACGTGTACTGGTCACCTATACCAATAAAATCCAGGATTCTGCTGGAATTTGTTTCTGTTTTTTTCCAGTTGTCCTTTTCTTTTTCAAATTTCTGTTGTGTGTTTACTATTTCAGTTTTGCTGTCTATTTTCAGGATTCATTCTACCCTGTGCTATATCTGCTATCTTTTTTGGAAGGTATGTTCTTCAATTTATACAGAACATAATCCTCTGAGTAACAGTGGTTTGAATGTCTCTCTAATCTATTTCTTCTAGAATTTTTTCCTCAGCTTTAAAGAGGCTTGTTTGGAGGGGTTTCAATTGTTTGTTCTTCAGTAAATGAAGCTTTCCAATATTTTAGTAGGATTAGGGAAACAGCAAATTAAATAAACAGGAGAAAAAAAGCCAGAAGAAATACAAATTAAAGTCTGTGTACTGTTTTTACTTTTCCAGTTACTCAAGGTTTCAAAATACTTGTAGGCCTGAATTTAATATAGTGTTTTTAAGGGATGAGAAGAACACAGTGGAAAGACCACAGTAGCAAACACACTATGGTCCCTCTGTGACCACTACCTAAAGTGGCATATACATTCACATCATGTCCTTGAGGTTCTGTATTTTCCAGAGATAATTAATAATAATGCAAGTGATAAATTATTGGGATATTAAATGACTAACAGTATGAATTTAATTCAATTTGGTTCTTAAATCGATTCTTATAATCCATTTTTAAACTGTGCAGCTGATCTAATCCTTGCATTATTTCCACTTATTGTAGCATACTTCTAGTTAAATGCACATTCAGAAGGTGAAGTAGCCAACATTGACAAAACTCTCTCCAATTCTTTACGGTGCCAGACAAAAAGGCTGTGAGTACTACTACGCCCAAATATTTCCAGAGCTCAATTTTAAAGTGGTTTTTTTTGGTGGTGGTGGTGGTTTTTTTTTGGTGGKTTTTTTTTTTGTTTGTTTGGTTTTTTTTTGTTACACACAAAGCATTTTAATGGCAGTATACCTACTTGTGTTCTAAAGACAACCTATACCTTTTTTTTCTCCATTTCCAGCATTAATAATATCTTAAATGACAGCACTGGACAAGATTAAATGGTGTTTATTCATTCATTATACCATTCATTGAAGCGTTCTCTGTTTAGAGGCAAATAAAACAACAATAATTGAAAAAAACAATTCTCAGTTTAGTTCTATGACTCTGGTATTTAGCCACAGAGAAGACTATGGAACAATTTCTTCTTTTATCTGACAGGGATTACTCAGTCTGATTAATATGAACTACAGAATTATGGATGTGCAAAAGGCACATGAACATTTTTTTATTTGGAATGTTTTTTAGAAGCGTGATTGTTAAAAATAAAAGAAATCATAGACCAAATTCTTCTTTCATTGCATTGACCCATATTTAGAAGTGTGAAGGGCTGGTAAATGCAGACAATTTCCCTCTTTTAAATGATAATGATACTTTCTCTTCATGTAGAGCATTCTGCTATGCTAAGTGACCTCAGGACCTGTGCACATGAAGGAGGTTATTTCATGTTTTTGTTTATTGCTCAAAACCTAGTTTTGCAAGACCTTCAGTAAAGAACTCTTTTTAATTGGCACTGTACCTAAAGTTAAAGTGCTCCAGCCTTTAACAGCTTTCATATAAATATTAATGATAGACTTTTAAGGGGAACAGTGAAAAATGCCTCCTCTTTTCAGTACAAACGCGTACAAAAGAACTATAGTCTATTTCTAATAAATGTGAAAGTTTAATTCTGTAAGTACTGAATACTAAGAAAATGTGATATACATTAAACCTGCTCCTCAACCCACTTCTGGGCATCATATTAGCTTGATGCAAGATGCCTTTAAAACATTTAAAGAGCTGATCAATCTCAGTTGTGTTATGCAGAAGTAAACTCTCCTAAGAAGGGCTCTAAACCAACTTTTCTAACCAATACATGTGGCAGTTCTGCAATGGCTTTTTAAGTGGCAGACAGGAGTGTGCTTGTCTAAAGGGTAGTGCAAAATGAAAATACTTCATTGTTCTAAAGCTTGTGTAAAGCCCACTCCTTTTGTGAACTTGTTTCTCAACAATGTGGACGTAAAGAGAGTTTGAATCCTGACCAGCAATGAGGATAGAATTTAAATTCTGTCCTCCTCATCCTCTAAGGAAGATGGATGGAACAGTTGGAAAATAGTAATTCCCTTTCAAAAATTTTTGGTGACTTTTTTGATAAACATAACTTATCACTTACATAGCCACAGCAGGACAATTGACTTAGCACTGTCTGTTCCACATATAAGCATTGATAATGTAACAGCCACGTAAGCTATCCTTGTGAGCAAAATCTAGTTGAACTAATATAAAAATAATGAAATAATTTGATCTTTTCACCAGGATCCTAAATTATAAGACTACAGTTCGCATATTAGAGTATATTCTAGAGAATCACAATAGTTTAGGTTGAATTTGTTCTTTGGACATAACAGAACAGCAGAAAGCTTTAATATTAATAACATGTATGGCATTTCTGACAACATAAGCATTATCAATTCAGTGAGTATATTCTTCTAACAATTTTGAAATAGCTTTTATTTTTGAGATATGAGGAGTATTGAGAAGATGAAAGTATATACATACATTCCAATTCTTTTATAATTACAACCATTGTAATAAACAGAAGTACAATACCAACCAATGAACGCTAGATAAATAAACTGTATAAATTAATCTGAGAAACGCAACAAATCAGGAAACAAGGTCCTTCATTTATTTAAAGATTCTCATTGTTTGTTCTAAAGCTAGACCACATTTCGTTTCTGCTATTGAAGCATTACTGTGCAGAAAGAAAAATGAATACATACATGTTCCTTGGATATGATTTTCAAAGGTGCTTTGAATAGATCTACTGTTATAAAAATCAGTGGCAATTTTACCACTGATTTGGAAAAAAAAAGGCAGTCTGCCTTACCAGAGCACCTACTCTCACATTCTGCTCATATGTATAACCTTCCCAAGTATTCTATTTTAATTTTAGTATAGGAATAGGTTTTGCCTATCTAAGCACACTATCTGAAGCCAAAACTGGTTCCTCAGCTACCCATGTTCAGACTCTGTTGAATTCTTATGTAAGTATGCTGCTAGGCAGTGGGGAAAAAAAACCCAATAGGACACTTCTAAGTCTCAAAATGAAAGGTACAAAGAACAGTAGTGGTGGCATCATTAACCTTGTGAATGTTCATAATGCTTCAAAAGAACATGTAAGGAAAATAATGAAAACAGGTCTGTGTGCCTGTCCCTCACTATATTATCTACAAGATCTGGGTGTCAACATACGGAAGTAAACAAAAAGAAATTATTACGAATGATTCAAAGAACAAAAAAACAAAACACACAGATATCTCACCATTTAATGTCCAGGAACTCTGAGAAATATTTGGTATCTAAAAGGTGGGATGTGTACTACTACCCTACTGCTTTTCAGAGGCTCAGAAGAACAATCTGCAGGTACAATAAAACTTTTCAGTTTACCTTTTAATTTAGTCCTTACATCATCTTCTATTGTTTCTTCCTTCAGCAACAGTCAGTAAACATGGAAGGTTAGCCAAAGAAAGGAATTAATGTTGGCACCAGAGTTAGACAAAAAAAAGTCAGAATAATTTTTGTTTCAGTGAAAACATACAAAAAGCATTTTATATTTATCAAAATATCAAGTAGCAAATAACTTGCCTTGCAGATTAAAAAAAAAATAAAGTATCAAAAGTTCCTTATGTTCAATAAAAAATAACCACCATAAAAAAGAATAACCACAATAAAAAGGTATCTCTCTGAACTGGAGATTATGGGTGAATTAGTCCATGAAGGACTGTCTGAAGTATGCTGCTTCATTTACATTAACACACTCAAATACATGTTCCTTCTCTTGACATTGTTCACAGGCATAAGAGAAATCTAATCTGTTACATTGAAATGACAGCATTAGAGCTTACCAGCAAAACTATATGGAGAGGCAAGAGCTCTCCAATAGAAAAACGCACCAGGTCTACAACTCCAGAAGGCTCTGCAGTTATCAAATATTTTGATACTTGCTTAGTAATTCACAAGACAATTCCCAACTGCTGAAATTTTACTTCAGCAAAAGGAACATCTGCACTCTTGTACTATAGATTATCTTTCTGCAGGGAAGAGGAAAGAGTCACAAAATAATCCATCTAAAGTAGTGAAAGACTGTGTTGTGCAATAGGGAAGAGTTCTTTCCTCTCTCCTCCCTTGCCCTCTATCTCAAAATTGTTGAAAACTTGTAAGATTTTAGAAGAAAACAGACATGCTTCAGTTGTTTAACAGCTACAGGAAGAATGTCTGCACAGCTCTATTCAGAAAACAGAATCTATACAGAGAAAAATCTCTATGACTACTCCAGGCTTAATGTTTTCTCATTTCCAGTGTGGATATTGTAGTGATATCATAATAGGGCTAGTGCCACTTAAGCAAAGGTATGCTGACAGGTGCTCTGAAAAGGTGTACTGCTGGGCTAAGTCTAATTTTATTAAAGTCAGCGTTAAATTCTAATTAAGAACTCAGATAAAACAGCTTTTACTGAAGAGAAGGATAAAATTTACCTTGACTGTTCCTGACGGAAATAAAAAAAAAAGATAAAAATAAATTAAAAGGTCAAATGAAAAGAATGATGTGAATGGTCAAACACTGGAACAGGTTGGGGAATCTCTAACCATGGAGACATTCAAAATTTGCTTAGACAAAGTCCTGGGCAACCTGACCAGCTCTGAGCAAGCAGCTGGACTAGACGATCTTCAGAGGTACCTTCAAATCAAAATTATTTTATTAGAGAAGGCTCTTACCTTTTAACATCTACACAACCAGTAAAGTCCAGGAAGACAGAAAAACTAGATTCCTACCTGGCACTCAAGCTGGGTTTAAGAAAATGGCTTTTGTTCTAGTAGTAACAGAACAACATGAATAGGTTTTCCTTTGTGTTATTCTGTTTTTCTGTCTTAAAAAAAAGTATATTTTTCTGTATTGCATTATCATTTTATCTTCAGATACTTCATAACTTCACATATTTGAGGTGTCTTTGACTTCTAACATAAAAAGAGCTGTTCTGTACAAAACAGTTCTTCTTTCAAATGAAACTAAATTGCTTCTAGGAGCCCATCTACACTTAGCAAAAATGGGGGTGGAGGGGAGGAGGAGTGTTTGTTACTTGAAAGTGGTATCAGTCAATTACAATTGGATTTCTGTTGTTACAAGCAGCAATTAAAATCTAGTGCTTTTTTTTTATTTTATTGGATTTTATCATGACAGACTACTTGCTGCCTGATTACTTGTCTAAAATCCAGTTTACTTGATGGGAACATGTTCCATCTTTACTCAGCCAAAACTATAGTACTTGCAATACAATGGTACTATCTGAACTTTTACAGAATGTATGCTTCAAAAATTGACCATTTTAAGAATTTAGAGGTTCTAATGCCTCATCTGAGCAATGCTTCTGTCATGACCATTTTCCTACCTCCTTTTCTTCCCACAATAAAAAAGGGTACAAAATATTGTGTAAGTTTTCCCTTTTCTAATTTCAAGATAGAAACGTGTTATATAGAAAGTTATTGAAATGCCAGCTACGATCACCCTTGCAATCCCAAAAATTAGGACAGATGTCTTATGCAGGTTAATGCTTTTCCCAACACTAGTTTAGATATGATGTTGCCCATTTGTTAGCGTGCTGATCTGTTAACAGAATTAAGATTGTTTTATACTAGTTCTACATCTTACACTGCCAATTGTTAAGTTCTTTGACTAAATCAAGATAGAAGTTTAAATTAATGGCTTGTGAAACTCTTTACTAGTTGCAGCTTCTGAGTAGACTCACTACTTTGATGACCACAGGAATGCTGTTTCATTAAACACACTCATAACATAAATAACCTTCTTCTCATTTCTACCAAGCATATAAACATAAATAATTGGCTATTCCAATAAAAAATTACGAAATATTTTCAATAGCACTATGGTCCTGATTATTGTTGATAGATGCACCAAAATATTGCTGTGGTACTACTGACGCCAGTCTGGATATCATATGTTAGACACTAATATAATAACCTGTATGAACTTTTTTTTATCCAAAAGCAAGACAAATATATTACACAGCAAAGTGACTTTTTTATATATTGAAACTGCTACCAAGCAATCTGGCCATTTTCAGAAAAGTCAGGCATTACAAATACAATCTTGGCTAACTGTACTTCAAACACGCTTCCAGATAGATTGAAGGCAAAAGGACAATGTATTTACTGTGACTTACTGAGCTTGAAAGGGCAAGTCATTCTTTAAAACTGTTCCAAGAAAGTTCTGTTTGTTTTAATTAGACTCATATGAAAAAGTCACATCAGAAAACACAGAAGAATATACTTTAATAAATGACATTTTGTCCTGCTTAGAAGGACTACTGTGAATTAAGAATCTTGATACTCTAAGCATAAAATTTTCAGAGTACCTTAATTTTGCAGTGACAAATGCAAAAATGAATAATAGCAGTCAAACATATTTTTCATTTAACTTCAGAAACATACAGATTACCAGATACCCGTATCAGCTACACCATTTGAAAAGTAATATTTTAGAGACTGTTCCTGAATAAAGATCAGTGGTTATAAAACTGTGAAAGGTAAGTAGGAAAAAAAAAAAAAAAAAAAAGGCTGAATAAACTCCACAATTGAAAAAATATTTATATTTGATCTGATATTGCAAGGTGTTCTATCTAAAAGATCTGCTAGACAGATATAAATTGCTTCCTAAGGACATAATTTCTGTTATGCTTAAGCAATTTTAACAAGCTTTTAAAATATAAGACATGTAAAAAAAAAAATCCAATTAATATAGTGGCAAATAATACCATTATCCACTTCACAAAGCATCAGCTTATGTAGGAAAACCATCTAATATCTGACAATAAAAAAATCATATTTCCCTCTTCACATAAAAACTTTTCCAACTTCTAATCATTTCTTCTCAGAGAAGGAAAGAAAATTATGACCTTTGATCATCTTAATTCAGCATTTTAGATCAAGCTTGTCCTTTGCCCTGTTCTCATTTATAGCAAACTTTCAACCATTTTAAAGATGCAGTCTTGAGCATACTGCACAATAAAAATTGTAGAATTTGTATCCAAATCAAAAAAAAAGGCTGCTAATTGCTGGATAGACATACATAAATGCTTTCTTAGCCATTGCTGCTATTTGATTAAAAGCTGATGAAAATCTAATGAGAATTCTTTGCTATTAGGTCAATTAAACAGCAACAGAACTACCTCTGCAGGAGGCTCAAAAATACGTAATTGCTTTCTCCAGCTCTCTACTTGTCTCACCACCAGCTCTATACAGATCAAGCTCCGAATAAAAATCAGAACTCTCCCAAGACTGTTTATATACAGACACCAATGGGAYGTTTAGTTTTCACTCTCAACTCCGGTAAAATAGGTACAGATTTTAGTGTCACACAGTCAGTAAGGGCCTAATCCTAACAAAATTAAAAGACAAAAGACAAAGAACTCCAAAAATATAACAGAGATAAAGAACGTGTCAAGATAGAAGACTAGTACCAGTTTCGTCAGCCTAAACCAGAACTAAAATATCAAACAATGGTACTGTGTGATTCAGCTTTCTAAATAAAAATTGACACTGCTTTCACGTGGAACCAAGAACTGAAATTAGCTGATGGCAATGGGGAATAAAGGAAGTAACTGCAACAACCTCAGGAAGGGAGCACATCAACTTCACAGAATAGACCCACACAGAATTACAAAAATATGGTTTAAAAGCTTCATTCAAAGAATACAATCATAGAATTAAAGTAATTTAGGTAATAAAGCAAAGAATCATAAATGCAGTGCACAAGCCAAAAATTTTAAGAACTGGTAGTGTTACTTTTACAAGATACTGGCACTAGTAAGTAGTGTTGCTTAAGCAAAGCAAACAAATGCCTTTTCATCTTTTGAAAAAAACAGGAATTTAAAGGAAGAGAAATGAAGTGCCATCTAAAATTATGACAAGAACAAAGCAAATAATAGGAGATATCTGAAGCAAGGCACAGTTTATGAAGACAGAATATTATCACTTTCAAAGTCTGGTGGCATATCAGGCTCTATAGCTAGTACAGAACTGAACCACTAACTCCTATGAAATAAGAAAAGCTAAGAATTAGTAAATTTGAACCTAACAATAAAACATTAATCTTGGTGAGCTATTCTATGCCTCCTCTTAAAAACAGAATTTTACATGGTAAGACTTAACAATGTTTGTTACATGCAAGTAATCCTTGTACAAAATTAGCATGGAAATTTGGAATTGGTACTAAATCCTAGACATTGAAAGAAAGTGATGAGTTAAATTTCATCCAGATGTAAAGACTTAATGCAGAACAGTGTTACAGTGAATTATCATGGTTGAATAAATCTCACAGAAGTGTTAGATAAACACTTTTATGACTTCAAATTCACAGGAGCATAGATAAGTGGTAGAAAAATGAAACAGGAGAATGTTCAATAATGTTATTTGAAAAAAAATGCAATGTAAAATAGGTAAAGGTTTACAGAATACCTATTAAGCTTCTAACACTGGTAAAAAACCAGAGCTTTAAGTTACAACTATCGTGGTCAGTGATACCTTAAATCAGGAACTTGGTGATCCTGCATCTATACTTTTTTTAATTCTTAGAATCTGACTGGTTTTACTTACTGACACAGACATAACTCCAAGGAGGTGAAAGTACTGACACATCTGAACAAGGAGAGACAGGTGAATCAGAGGCACAAAATAACTTACCTGAAGTCATATAATGGAACAAAACCAGAAAAGAAGGTATGTGTGTTGACTAATACAGTAGGTTAGTAACTAGAACTTAAAACCATCTCTACCGTTATTTTCATTATTTAGTTGTGTATGTTAACAGTCCCAAACTAGTAGTTTTTCAGACACTCAGATAGGATATGAGGAGTTTACACTCTGAAAACTGAGACAAGATGGCACAAATTCAGGAACAATTAAAGGGATATTTTTAAATGATTTAATGTAGTCTATACTTCAGAAACAGGTCTTTAAGAAGGGCGATGTGTATAAAACTGGATACGGTAAAAACTAATTTGTCACGAACGGTGCTTTTTTTATGCAGTATTTCTCCTTTCTGTCACTCTGTAGGAAAGCATCATAAATTTAATACTGCAAGGCAGTAATGAAAAACTCTACATTTTTATAAACAGTGTTTTACAGAGATTATTTATTACATTATCAATTCTACTTCTGCATAACAAAGTTGACAGATGGAATCATGTCATTTTATGACATCAATGCGCTGCTACATTCCTGATACAAAGCAAACTAGTAATCGAATTCAAACCACCATTTTTTTTGCTACTCTAATTAAGATATGACACAAAGGGAGCTTTGAATAATTTTTTTCTTTAAGACATAAGCCAGTCTCCTTTAACCAGTGATGGTCAAAGATGAAAATAGCTCGACAGGCCACTAGTCATGAAAAGCTTCCTGACCACTAAGTTCACTGCAAATTTCATAGCTCCCATCCCAACAACTTGCTTGAAAAGTGGTAAATAACAAAGAGTAGTAGAAACTAGCCAAGGTCCTCTTTACCTTCCCAGTAGGCAAAGAGAGTTTCTCCTTCTGAACTCTGATGAACGTTTGCTAATTTGTAAGCAGGAAGGAGCAAGTAAGAGAATTTCTTCAAAGACAGCAGTAACAGTAATTTTGGCAGTAATCAACTAGTGGTAACTTCTTAGTAAAGCTGATAAAGAATTTAAATTGAAGGAGTAAAGAGATATAGGAAAAAGCATTCCGTAAATTTCAGTGGAAGAGTTACAGGCATGATGGAAAAAAGCACATGAAAAATATGAAGCACATGAAAATATTTGCCATCTCCTTTTCTAACTAAAATGCTCAAGAAAGAAGAAGATAAGAGGTTACAAACCTCAAAGGTTTGTGTAAATGGAGCCTGAAAAGAAGAAAAAAAACAAACTTGCTTTTCACCTTGTCAAGGAGCACGTTCCTACAAAAAGACAAAATATCCATTTATCTTTGGACAGAGGAAATTGTGTGGTATGGAACATTTTATAACACATTCACTACAGCTGGGAGCCTGATAGAGAGAATTTTGAAAAACATGGCCACTCATTTCATTGCTCAAATCAAAAATGGTGGAACTTTCTAATCATCTGAAATTCCAGAACAGACTCTGCTGGCAACTGGAAACTTAAGACTCTGACACACTGTCATACAGTGCTATGGAACTGCAATTATTTGCTATTGTAGACTCACTGTAGGGAGTGACTATCTATATAATATTTCCCCTCAAAATAAAATTAAAAGAATCAACTCACCACTTGTCCATTCTGAGGATTTTTATGTGCATACGGGGGTCCACGGATGTGATTCCACATCTGACCAGATGTCATAGCAAATACAACACACTAGAAAAAAACAGAAAAACAATATACTCATTTATTTACCCAGAAGAATTGAATAGAAAACCATTCTGCTGGTGATGTTTGGTTTAGATACATAATTGTTTAGATACATAATTGTTTACCTAACCAGATACAGTATCTACCCCTATTTGATTTTTAGAATAGGGTTTTCAGATGTGTTGCTCTCATAAAATTCTTAATGACTTCTGTTAGAAAATGAGTTAGCTCAAGACAGATTTTCAAAATCTCACTTGAAATAATCCTGTCTCTATATGCACTTGGAATTGCCACATTTACATATCTATATGGCAAAAAGCACGCATAGCAGTAGAAAGCATTCATTTCAAATATTCTGCAAACTAGTGTTTGAGATTTATATAACCTTTCATGAAGTTATTTCTGCCTCTAATCTAATATATATATTTAGCTTAACTGTTTGCTTTCAGGTGTATGAAATGATGTATAAAACCATAAGAAAAAAAAAATCCAATTATCAAAAAAAGTCTGTCCCATTTTATGAAATTCTCATTGTGTGTCCTATATGACTGTGATTCATTTTAGCTATGAAAAATAACAATGGTTGAGTTGGTAGAAAAGTGAAATTCCCTATGGAAAAAAGTGTGGAGTTAGGCTAGGAATGTATGAAAACTGTAAAAACGGACATTACTTCTTGCAGAAGGTCATACTGCAGAATCTACATGACAAACATCATAGTCATAGCAAGAGTCATTATGACTATCTTAAAGACAAAAATATAGTATCTTTTGATTACCAAATGAGAAAAACAGAAATAGGAAACTTGGATCATCTAACTATGCCTTCTGACTTATCAGTACAGATAATCCTCACAAAATCTCCAAGATAATTTAAGTGCAGTTTCTACATATACGCTCATTTTTACTGTACATCAATATTCCGACCAGCATAGTATAGTCACAGTGATTTAAGCAGATGGATCATGAATGTAAAAATTCATACCATAATGGTTAACTAAACCAGAGTTTGCTAAAACCCTTTAAAGGGTTTTCTTTAAAGAATGTTTAGTAACACATTTGTGAAATAAATGTAAGCTAGTGTAGCTCTGTATCCCCATAAATGTAGCATTGTCACCTCTAGCAATATGATTTGAACAAACTTTGGAAGGCCTTAGCACTGAATCTTGTCAGGCTCTAGCCAAATCTGTCTTTGCTTTCCTGGATNTTTTTTTTAGACTTGTTTAGCTGAAACAGCAATTTTTCCAAAGAGCAGGTGGCTATGCCTGGTTTACATTACTTTACTTTTGCTTATCTTTGTATGGCATAATCTTTTTTTTTCTATTCTATTTAGGATGAAATAATTATGACCAACATAATGATATAGTGTAGGCATGGGATAATAGCAGAGACAACAGAAGTGGAAACACAGGATGAAATGATAAGAAAGGGGGCACAGGATTACACTGGAGACCCCAAGCCTATAAATATTACACCAATGGTGAATTAAAGAAACACAGACATGGGAGCTGGTCAAAACCAGTTTTAGGGGTAACAAAGAGAACAAAGGACAAGCATCCAACATATGTAAGACAATCCCCATTTACCCAGTAAATTTTGATGTAAAATGTAGTTGCAGATCAGTGAAGGAAGGACAAAGTGTAAAAGTAGCCCCAAGTGGACCCTAGAGCAAGGAGGAAGAAAGCAGCAGCATCATACTCCTTCCAGCAAAGAACCTGAAATGCTGACAACTCACCATAGCACCCCCAAACTGAAGCCAATGAATGATCTCAAGATCCAGAGAGAAACAGTGTAAGAGTAACCATGACATCAGAGAAAGGGAAAGATACTAGGAAGTGTGTGCATAACAACTTTAATCGTGTTGTTATTATTGAGACTTTTTGCGCTTGTAATAGAAAGAAAAAGAAAATAATGAAAAAAACCCCACATTTTCATATCCAGTTTAATAATAAGTCTTGTTGTAGTGTTAAGATTTCAGTTACACAAAGAACAGATTCTTGGCTTTAAATATAAGGTGTGTCTCATTTTGCCCTTAACAGGATTTGGAATGTAACAGTATAGTAATTAATATGGCAGATGAAAGCATACTGGTAGTGATTATTTGCAAATGGATTATGTTTTAATTAATAAGATGCAAAGAAATGAAGAGAGTATATGTTTCCACTACTGGAAAAGTGTAACAGTTATTTCTATACCCTGCAGATTGTTTTAGCAGAGAAATTTATACTGCACTTTTGGTGATGAATCACACAGGAGATAGCTTATGTGAAAGTACAAAAGTGTAGAAACTGAAAATGTGGATAACAAAAGTGAGGTGAAAGAGCTTATATGAAAGGCCGAAAGTTAGCTGAAAAGTAAAACATCGAAAGAGAACAGATGCATAGAGTGCACAAACTGTGGCTCTCTGAAAGTGAGTTTTCTATGAAAAGTCATTTCACTCATTCTTAAATTACTGTATTTAATTTACATTCTCTAGGGCCAAATCTGCTTCCATGTGGAAAGATTAAAAAAACCCCACCCCAGTTCATATACAGTCATATACTTTATAACGGATAAATCTCTCAAATTACTGAAGGTCTTTAATGCTTGCCAATACAAATACACTGTCTCACAACATGGTAACATCTAACAAAAAAATACCTAGGAGACACAATAGTGGGGAGAAACAAATTCCAAGTATTAATATTATTGAAAAGGAGAGAGTTAACAATATGGTTGTTTATCCTGAAGGCATCTTTCATATTCTTCCAGTTCAGACTGTTAGTGACCAAGAAAACTAATTTAGTACACCACATCCTGGATCTGCCATGATTTCCTTCCATCATGCACCTCTTTATTGTGTATTTCAAAATGACCTTTTCTGGGGCCAAAAAACATTCTCCAGCTTCTCCCTTGTCCTCTTCCACTCTTCATCTATTTTAAGTATCCTAAGAAGAGAGCATTTCCATCATATCCCTTAAGCAAGCATTTGGTATGCTACAGATAGCACTTGACATGCAAGCTCATTTTGCTGTGTTCTATATTCTCCTATTACGATCATCTGGGGAAAAAAAAAAAAAAAAAAAAGGAAACTACAGACTTCTACTGTTTGTAAAATACACTTGAATACACACCATTATTTGTAGAACAGATGCATGCACCTATAATACATTATACATCACACTGATACACAATGCTTACCATTCCAAACCCCATAATTTCCATAGGATCCCATGCTTTGGGATCCAAAATTTCCAAAACACCTAGTTCACTCACCATTACTGCGAGTTAGTGTTTCCCAGGATAAAACTTTGCCAAATTTATTCCTATGAATAAGCAACTTGTAACATGTGATTAATGACTTCATAGTTACCTTACGGGTTTATATTGTATTTATTTCAATGGAACAATTCATATGCAGAGAAATGGCCCCTTTCCACAGTTTTCTTGGATCTTGTCAAAGTACAAAGGATGAAAACTGGAGAACAGTAGAAGATTCAAGCTGAGGCACTTTTCTCTGAGCACTCAGAAAGATTTTTCAACTCCACTTATCCAGAGTAGAGTCTGTACTTCAGCAGTTCTGCAGAGAAGAGTACCATGAGAAGATTTCACCCCCTTACCAAGGACACCCCTTTCATCCACCTGCTCCCTTCTTTCTCCTTGTCAGACTCCAAGAACAACACTTTAGCTGCTGCATGCCACCTGAATTATCAGGGGAGTTCAGGGGTTAGCTATTTTAAGAGCTTCCAGATTTAGGTAGCTTATTCTGCATCCAAATGATAAAAGCAAACAGAGTAGATCTACATTATTGACTGGTGTAGTACAGAGAGGGAAAGAACAATGATTTGCTACAACACATCATGATTCCAGGACCAAATATCCACAGGTTATCTTCAGTGGCAATGAAGTTCAGCCCTGTTACCAGTTCGAGGTGAGTACACTGTATGTGTAGACAGGAGTACTCGAGGACCTTGTTAACAAATTGCAAGTGGTGCTTTCTTGATGGCTTCACAGTGCATGACTTCAGCCTTAGTTTCGCCGAGAGGGAAACTGCTTTGAGCTCACCCGTGGTGCACTTGTATGTGTGCCACAAGGCTCCTAAGAACAGACACAAGGTAAATAGGCACCAAGAGTCCCACCAGAACGCTTAATTGCTAGCAAGACACAACTTTACAGGTATGTGGGCAGAATTTCTCGACTGTTCTTGGTCTTGCAAGCTTTGTCAAATGATTTGGGTTTAATACATCACTTTCTCAAAGGCGTAAGTTTTGTTTAACACTATCTGCCAGTTTATTAAACAAAATTACTAGAGACTTAAAAAGCCATTTGGTATGCATTTTGAAGTGAAGCTTCCTACTAGCAGATACTATACAAAGCAGATCATTAGATTTCTCTCCGCAAGTTTAGACCCCAGAACATGGCAAATACTTTGTAACATAAGAAAAATAATAAAATTCTAGATCCATTTATGAATATAGTTAAATTCAAGCATGGTTTCAAAAAAAGGGGAGACACAGGCACCGAGTTCTGTACTTAATTTCTATACTGTTCTGTGTATGTAAGCTTTAGCCATTTCACAATTACTGTTTTAAAGAAATGTAATCCTTTCTATCCAGTTTAACTTTGCTTTTGGACTCAACGAAGACTACAGAGCTGCAAGATCTGTACTCAATTTTTAAATAACAATCCATTACTTATTAGAATCTCCTATAAGAGGTATACAATTCAAGGACAGGGAGTACAACACAGAAGCAAAGAGAATGGGTTTCTGTATCTTTAAAAGGTACTGTGCATCTCTAAAACCTCTAACTATGGGAAGAAAAGGAAATTAATAACCTGCATTTATTGTTGTTCTTTTGAGATGCCTAGCTACCCACATAGAGGAGCCTGACTTTTTCTAGCTGTATCTTTGAATAAAACACATTACTTTTTTATCCTCATTCCCAGAAGGGGGTAAAGAAGCCACTAGTAGCCATGATACCCTTCAAGAACTTTTGGAGCAATAACTGATAATGAATGTACTGTACAGTGTAGGTACTGTGGAGTCTATCAGCACAGAACACATTTCTCATAACCATTAACTGTTATGACAACACATGTTTTGTCTCCTTATTCAAGTGACTTGACATATTTTGCCCAATAGAGTCAACTCCTAGGCAGCTGCCTTCGAATCTGAGCACCACAGGCATACAGGCAAATCTGAAATATACACATAAAATAAAACTGAAAATTACATGCAGAAAACCACAGTGGCAGCCTGGTAAAGAAAATGCTTCAAAAAGCTCCCCAGTAGCCTACATTCTAGCCAACTGAACAAATAAACTCTCAGCACCAGTACTGTTGTCTAAAATGTAGCAATTCCTTATCTAAAATGTTAGAAATTTGCCCAGTTTATACCATCTGACCTTTTATTCTCTCTGCTTAAGAAATGAAGAGTCCTGACAAGAATCTGAATTGCTTTTTGTTATCAGTATAAAAGGACAGGACTCTGCAAATATCTAAGGGCTGAAGCCCTTCCTCATCTTTGTGCTAGCATGTCACAGGGAAAAATATCCATAGATGAACAGTAGGATTTGAATTAAAGTCTAAAATAATCTAGGGGATAAATTTTGGATGTGATCTCAAAAGACATCTTTTGGGATATTATGTACTGTGACTCAATCATCATGGTTTGCCATTCTAAAAGTCTTCTGGGTAATGTTGCAAGTAAAAATGCCTAAGGCATACAAGATACTACCAGAGTCTGCAGTGCTTCAACGAGGGGATGAAACCACTAATAGCATTGCTGTTGCGCAATCTAATGTTGAGGACAAAACCAATTCAACAGTCTTGTGTGAATTGGCATTGGAATCAATGTGTGAGATGAAAGCTCTGGTCTTGCTTCTGAAAGTCTATCAAAACCACTAAATGGATCACTAAAAATTGCATTCCTAAATATTCTCCTAAAACAGTGCTGGAAATATTACCTGTGAGACACAACTTTTTGGTATCAATGGAGATATCAAATAAAAATTCAGTCAACGTTTCTGGGATCCTCTGTTCTCCTGCTAGTAAAAACAGGAGAAATCCTATGATAGCACATGAGAGAAAACAGCATTATCAGTAGCTGTTATTCAAGACTAATGCCAAATATTATGGAACTCTGAACAAAGAGCTTGCTTTAAGATCTTGTTAATCATTTAGATATAAAAATGAATGAGAACCCAACAGGTACTAGGTAACTTCATCTTTGAACTGATGTAATAAAAGCTGCCAATGGGCCCATCAGCTGAAAGTGTCACAAAAGAAGGTATCTTCTCATATTGTTGAATCGGAGCAAAACAGCAAACCATCAATATGATGTGGCTTTGAAAAGGCAAAAACAATTATAGGATATATCAGTAACCTGCTACAGCAGAGCTAAAATACACAATCATAGAAAAGCCCAGGTTGGAAGGGACGTCAAAAGACCATTTGGTCCAAGCTTTCATGGGAAAGGGAGCCTAGATGAGAAATAAAATATGAATGCTGCTGCACAAGTAAATTCATAATTCCATCTACAATCCTAGCCATGTGCTTTCAAGAAAGGTTAATTCATATTGATGCAAGTTGAGAAAAAGTCTTTAAAATGATGAAGTGAATAAATAACCATTTACATGGAAAAAGAAGAAAAGCTTGGCTTATGTTGTACAAAATACATGGACAAATTTTTTAGAAGTACTGTTCTCAATTAATATATTGCTAATACAGAAAGAAGGCACTCTATTAAGCTGTAAAATGTTGGATTGGACTTGATAACCCTAGACACTATTCTAGTGTTGATAACCATGCTCCTGACTCCGTGTCCCTGAAAATTAAGCCTTAGATGCTGCTTCTCAGATTTTTCCTCTTCTGTCATTCACAATGATGGCAGAGTAACAAGTACTTATTGATACACCTTAACCGTCATCTACCATCCTTGCATGCTATTTCCTATCTAAAACTGTGACAGCTGACTATGCAGCACAGTACACATTTTTCATCAGTCTACTCAGTTATTTGAAAACTATGAGATAAATAAACACGCTGCAATACACTATTAAGCACGTTAAACTTTAATTCATTATTTATGGCCTTGAGGGTTTAGTTGACTAGTATTTCAAACAGACTATTGGCTAGTTTTAAAATTTCCTCAGAATTAACCCTATAAGATCGTCCTATTCTCATTTAGGTTAACAGTGGAATGTTAAGGTCAGTACTACTGAAACCAGTTTTGGAAAGAATTCCACCTTTTTATTTGTTTCTTAGTTCTTCTATCATTTTCTTACGAACATATAAAAGCCTTTGTTACTTTTCTTAACCTTTCATTACTCTAAAGTGATACAGTCTGACGTTAACATCCACACTAAACCAATCATAACATTACTGCTTTTACAAAAAAGGGCAAGTTGAACAACAGCAGCGAACATTAGTAACACTTTTTATCAGAAATATTTTCTTGTTAAAGTTAAAAAAAAAAAATCAGCAGCTAACTATCAGAGAATTTGCTAATTTTCAGTGAATCGCTTGTAGTAACTGATACTTACTGCTTATAAGAATTAGCCCCAAAATCTAGATTATGTATCTTTGTCTGATAGTACCATTCTGAACAATGTATTAATGCAATGGTTTATAGTTTACTGTGCAAGTAATGAAGACACATATGCTAAGATAAGAAACTAATAAAAAGCATATTAGTAAGGAAAATCTGCATACCAGAGCTGCCATGGCCCAGCCAGTTTTGTTGTAGATGAACTCTAAGTTATTTCTTCGCAGATATAACAAGCCACCAACAAGAGATACCAGAAGAGCCAATGCAATTGTACCGGAATAGTTAGGAGGCCTGAACACTCTAATCTGGAAAAGATAATGCAAATACAGATCGCAAATAAATGCATACATACAGATCACCTTCCATATAAACAAACAGTGAGCATCTGCAATCTAGCATCAGAGTCAGAAAGACTAATCCCTAAAGGTCTGCTTAAATAAGAAAAATTGTACTTCCTTTAATAAGCACATAATATGAAAAAAGTTTTAAGCATCATTTTGAACTGTTCAACTCCAAAACATTATTTCTTCAACAGATTTGCAGGTTGTGTCTGAATTAGGAGCAGCTACCTTTGGATCTATCTGTTTTGTATATAGTTTTGCAAAGCACGTTTTACTTACTAACAACTAATTATCAAAATATCACTGCTTGTTTTCATCCAGAATAAGACTACATAAAATTTAACAAAGCAAGAATGGAATATAATCTGCAAACTGCAGAAGTTCAGAAGTTACCCCAAGTACCATGACTATATTTCTTTTTTTTTTTTTTTTTTTTTTTTTTTNTTTTTTTTTCTTTTTCCTCCTTAATGTGCTCTAGAACCTACACTTGAGGAAAAAAAATATTAAGGAAAGACGGAATTTGTCATCAGCCTGTCTCAGACTACAAAGATACATTTGGCTTCAACTTAAAATTGTTGAAAGACTTACATGAACATCTGTTCTGTCAGCTATCCATTTAGCTAGCTGCTCAGCTGCAAATCCGATTCTCTGCAGGTCAAATGTGTCGGCTCTCTTGGGTTTACCTTTTGGAGGAAAATGCATGAAAGTCGGAGCAGAGTTCATATTCAGCTACAAAATCAGGAAAAAATAGCAGAAAAACAATTAGTAACTCTATCCTCAAAAATGTTTACTGTTTATGTATACGACAAAACAAGTCTAATTAGCATGAAAAATATTATTTGCCTCCGTACATTACTCTTTTTTATACATCTTCATGTATAGTCCTGCAAAAAGAGTGCTCAGAATATTCCTTCCTGTAGATTCTTCGGAATGTTTAATTATTCAGAGTATTTCACCCGCAAGCTTTTCTGAGTAAGAGTATCTTATGCTTTAAAGTTCTCACACACTGTAAGAGCTTCTCTGTAATTAGTAAAACAGAGACCCACACCCATCCAATCTATTAAAGTATATTAGGTTATAATTCTAGGGGAGGAAAAAAGTGTTCAAATAGCTTGACATTGTTTCTCTAGTCTAGTTAACTTTGGATTGGTGAGAGCTAGGCAAATCTATTCATCTAGCCTTCCACTGGCTTCAAGACAGACTATCCGCTAGTGACTAGTCTTTTTTTAATCCAGAAAGGCCTAGATAACTAGCTTAGACTACATAACTTGCCCTAGAAACTACATGACTGTTAATCCTTGTGTTGATGTCACTGGAACTATTCACAGTATATCAAAAAACTCAGAGGTGATAAACAAATAGATTTACATTTGCCGCTTTAAATTTTGACTTCAACTTCGCAAGGTGGTATAGGATAATATAATTTTACTATATAAAATTCCTCCATATTCAGTCCCTCTCAGAAATAGTGCAATAAAACACTTGAAAAAATGAAAATTAACATAAACAAAATACAGGGGAATACTTAAAGATGATGCAATATGGAGATCTCTAAATAACAAATGCAGAGTAAACTTGTTTGCTTTATTCCTGCAAAATGAGTTTTATCACATTACCAAAACATAATATTTACAAGTACAGAACTGAATTTATCAATAGAAATTATCAGCTATGAAAATATTTTCCATCTAAGCAAAATACAGCCCTCTTTAGTGAACTAATTTGGAAACAAAAAATATTCTGAGAAAGACTAAGACAAATGTTGTGAGATAGTTTAATAAAATATTTTATAAGATACAGAAACATTCTGAGATACAGAAACCTTCTGACATTGTATAGAGTTTTGGGGCAGTTGGTCTGCAACTGCTTTGTCGTTTCTCTATAAACAGAGTAAAAGCCGAAAAATCAAAGTCACATTACTTTTTGGGGTTTTTTTTGCTATGGCGTCAGTATTGCATGACTTGTTTGCATAGATAAACGTAAGATCAGAACACTTCCCCCAAATCCACCTTAAAATAGTCATTGGTATAACTTATTCTTAACACTGTATTTCTCAAAGACAGTCAAAAACTTACATATTTTTTCTAATTTGGTCTTTTACATGACTTTAAATGCATGCCACCTGAAATAAACGGAATCTGTGCCCTTTTACACAAGGAATAAGTTGGACTGGACTATTCTAATATGTATTGATTGGCTTAAGGCAAGATCAAACAACATATTTTGTATTATCGTAACCATGTAGGATAATGTAAAATGATTTCAAAGCTTATTTGAATTAAAATTTTTAAAGCAAAATCTTAAGTCATTAATAACCATTCCTTACATGATACATTCTAAGATGTCAATTGGAAGAAAAAATATTTACTAAACACAGTAATTAAACTTTTTAAATTACTAAGTATTTTAAAAATAAATATTAAACTTTTCCCCTGAAAATTTTAAATCACACACTTCACCAAAAGTTGGTTAAAAATACAGAGAACTTCAAAACTTGTCACTCATCTGCATTTTTAGCTTCAATCAATGGATAATTACCAGAGAGGAGCATGTCAGTATTTAGTATTAATTTTCAAGGGATGCATTTTGCCTTGACTGCTCAATTTAAGAGGGGGCCTTAGACTGTTCTCCAACAATCGATTTTTCACTCTTCATAGCCGACATATAAAATCTAAACCAGTCTCTTCTCTTTTTTTCCCCTGAAGAACTTCCAGACTAATACAAATATTACTGGAGTTGAAGAATATTATATGACATAAAAGCAATTAAAAGGCTCTTTTAGTTAAGAGCTTTTTTCCCCTAAAGATAACATAAAGAAAACCTTTAAATGCAAGTGTTAGTTGCATTGCACTTATTTCTAAAAAATGACATTAATAATGGGTTGAAAAAAATTTGCATACATATAATGTAATCTATAAAAAAAAGATTATAAACTACACTTAGAAAAAACAAACTAGAAGTGGCTACTGGTATAATCTGTCTTTGCTAGAAAAATACTGGTATAATCTGTCTTTGCTAGAAGACTTTGTATACAAAACAGAGGTACACACCTACACACAGGAAACAATTTGTCTTGTATCATTTGGCAAATCAACATGTAGTTCTAAAAATTAAGAATGTTTTACAGTACCCAACATTTACCTGTTGAAAAACATCTGCCCCTTCATCATAATCCACTATTGTGAAAAACAGTTTGTTTGAAAAAGCAGATGAATAGCGCCATGAATTAGCCAGCACTTGATATTCTTCATTAGCTTGCCTGTTAAGGAAAAGAAACAAATGTACATCCAAGTGGCATTCACTGGCAAAAAAGATTCTATAACCAGCTGCAGCAGTTAGATGAATTACACTTGCAGTATCATTCTCAACACCCATACTATCAATTAAAAAAAGTTTCAGCTAGTTATGCAACTCTTTCTTTCAAAATTCCCTCCTCCAAAATTAGAAATGTGTTAAGTCAGACTATACCAGAGACATCGCAAGATGATGTTAACAAAAAGTAATGTTTTCTGTATATAGAAGTCTCAGAAAACAGGAGTGGCCTGAGTGGCAAGCATCACTCAAATCTGCTAACAGATCCATGCAAGGAGATGCTTACATGGCCCTTGAGTACAATATCAGGATTTACTTGCTGAAGACAGCTGCACATAAGGAATTCTGAAACTAGTGGAAAAATAACACAGAAATATGACAGTAGTAATCTTCCTAAAATAGCAGAGCCATAGAAAGAGCCATAGAAACTGCTAAGCACTGGGGAAATGATACTACCTAAATGAACAGTAGGCTTCTAAGTAGCATAATACACTCAAGATTATTTCTATAAAACTTGTTTTAAAAGTGATAAAGGATAATTTTGCACAACATATAGGGTTAAATAATCTTTTCTATCATCACTAGAAAGTCATATTGCTACTACTCAAATCTGTCAGAAAGCCTCCTCTTGGCTTTAACTCAGGACTCTATATTCAGGTAAGGGTTTTTTTTGGTTGGTTGGGTTTTATTTGTTCGTTTGTTCATTTTAAAAGAAAAAAAACAAAACAAAACAAAACAAACAAACAAAAAACCAACCAAAACCAAACCAAAACAAACAACTTTGCCCTGTCCACACTGAGAGGAGAGGAAAAAAGTAATTCCAGGAGAAGAACTCTGGGATCCTTACCAGCAGAGACGTTCTCTAAACACACAATCACAGAACCATAAAACCACAGGTTCTTCCATAGGACAAATCCATATCAATGAATAAATCAGGGGAAAAACAAACAAACAAAAAAACCCACAAACACACCCCCCCCCCCCCAAAAAAAAAAAACCAAAAAACAAACCAGAAAAAAAAACTTGAAAGGATCCTTGCAGTACTTTTGGCTTTACACAGGCTCCTTTGCTAATTATTTCCATATTACTAATTAATCATATCTGCTGTAGAGTCCAAACCAAGGTTCTACCACTTGGCAACTTATCTTTGCATGTAGGAAGATGCAGAAGTAGTATAAATAAATGTATTCTGCAGCTTTTCTCAAAACAGTGTTTCTATAAAACCAGTTCCATGTGTTTGATGATGCAGAATGCTGTTTATTTAAAAGCTGTAGACACAAAAATCTGTTTCTTGCAAGAGAAATTCTGCATTAAACACACATAATACGTATTGTAATTTTGAGAGAGCAAAGAGGGGGAAGAGGATGACAGGAATGCAGATGTCATAAGACCCTCCCCTCATTTCCTCATAACTGCGACCAGCCTTAGGCATGAAATATATTACACACAACTCCAGCAGAGTTGTGTTGTATCCAGGAATATATTGTACACGAAAAAATCTATCATAAAAAAGGAAGTTAAAATTAAATTTTATGATCTCTTACCCCCCCAAAGAATAAATCTTATGAAGCACAACAAAACTCAACTTTCACCCTTATTACCTGATTGAGTAAAATTTGCTACTTAACACACTTACTCAACAGGCAAAGTTTGCAGTTATTAAAAAAAAAAAAAAAGGTGATTTAGACATTAGATTGGTTATTTCTAGAAACAGATACCAACATTAAGCAGACTAACATATTCACTGTCATCCTGAAGAGGGCAATCAGACAACATCAAAGGAATGCTGTAAAATCTTAAGTAATATCTGTAGGGCACTGTTCTGTTAAACCTGCTATATTAAAGCTGGACCATTTTTATTATAAGAACAAGATAAAAATCACTCATCTTGATGTCATCATTCTTCTTAGTCTACCTTTCACTTGTGATGAAACAGTATTTCTGGGAAATGCAGATACTCCAGTTATGCCCCCACTATTTGAGAGAAGAGTACTCTTGTTCCCGTTGATCTCCATGTATTTTGCATCTTGGAACTATTTTGAATGAATATAATAGGTCGAAAGTGTACTTCAGAAAGTATCATTTTGCAAAAGGTTGTCTTAGATTTTCTATAACAGATTCAAAGCACAATTTCATCCTCACACTGAAGATAGCAAAGCATTCTGTAATACATCCTCATAGCGGCTCTTGAGGGGTGTGGAGAAGCGAGTGTGAAACAAGGAGGGGCAGGAATACAGAGTTACAGGATTAGTACATACAGAACTGAAGAACATCCTACAGTCCACTATATAATTTCCAATGGATACAATGCTGATACAATCACATTAATAACTTTTTGTAGCATTGGTTACTCCTTTTCAGATACAATAATAGTAAAAAGCATAAGCACGTGGCTGAAAAAAATTCAGCTTCCAATTAACATCAGGCAATATCAACTCTGTCACTTCTTATCTACCTATCTCTATCATTAGTTAATATCAATTCTATCAGTTTGTTTCTATGAAGTAATGTTAATTATATGAAATTATTATAATAATTATATGAAATACTACATAGGCATAGGACAGAACTACACTTGGTATGAATTCATCAGAATAATAATGTTAGCACTGCTTGTTAGTTTGACAGGATTTTTTGATAGATGGAGAAGATTTAAATGTTATTGCTGCTACAGTCACCTCTTAAGAATTTCATCATAACAGCAACACAGGAACTAGCAACAACAACAGTAATATTAACCAGCTGCTAGAAAATAGAGGCCAGATCAAAAGGGAATGCTACTATTAGATTTACCTAGAAAATTCAACATCCTGAAAAGTAAGCTGCTAAGCAAATGATCTACAAAAATTTCTTCCATTATGCAAGAAGTGCTCATAAAATATTAGAAGTTTTATTTAAAAAGATTAATTATGTGGGTGTCTATGGCAGATAATCAGATTTGTATAGCTTGAGCTGTATTAAATTAGATTATTTTATTCTATTAGTCCAACATCATAGTAAGGAAAACACAAACGGAGTATTAGGAAAAGAATAAAAGAGACTGTGGAATTACTTGCCAAAGAAAGCAGTAAAGCATTATTTTTTGGCACACTATGGACTGTACAAAACACTTACAAATGTACAATTGGCAAAGAATGCACTACCAGGTCACCTACCTGTTCTTATCCATCTGTTTAAAATAAACTGTGATCAATGTTGCAATTTACCTCCAAAACAACTTTTGTTTTTTATTTGGAATTGTTTTCCCAAAATGAAGAGAAGAAGGGGCTAAGTGCATATTTTGACTTCTTCTCAGTATCAAAAAGATAATAAATTCAGAATGCTTATTTGCTTTTATTTTTGTTTAGGGTGACTCAATGTCACGACAAAAAGCACTGAAGAATCTACAAATGTGTCCAGAAAATTCACCACACACAACAAAATGAAGAGAGTATGGACACTAGTTGAAAACTACACTGTTTATGCAATCTAGATATCTATAATAGGAGAAAGCAAGCTAAAATCCATGCTATTCTATTTACAGCATCCCAGAAATTTCCAATATTCTGCAGATGAAAAGAAGCTATGAGATCATATTTTGTAGAAGTAAAAAAAAAAAAAAAAAAAAAAAAAAAAAAAAAAAAAAAAAAAAAAAAAAAAAAAAAAAAAAAAAAAAAAAAATTGTGAACACAGGAAGAATAAGGAGTCTCTTATGATCCAAGTATAAAATTACTGCCCTGTTAAACAGGACTCATCAATACTTCTAACAAGATCCTGAAGTGCACTAGAAAAGCAATTGCAGAACTTTCAACAGCTCCTTCCACATTTCCTGTTCCTTCTTTGAACAAAAGTTCAAAAGATAATTCCCTCTCAGTACAGTTAAGAGACCTGTCAATGATTTTCTCACTACCTGCTCTTGATCAACCAGCAAAAAAACGAAAGACAGAGGATCCTGTTTTTTCTTTCTGATGACACCTCCTTGACTGTCAGAACTCCTTTTGCTGTTGACCTACTCTTTGATCAGCTACTTGAAAACAGTTTTCTGAGATATCTTCTTGAACAGGGAAACCAACAGAATTCCTCTTTTCTAGATTAAAAACCTCATCTTGGAGGTCTCGTTGATAGGGTATATGTTAATAAAATTATGTGGAATCTCTTCTCTCATATATTTGGTCATTCCCTTCTGCACTTTGTGAGTCAACAGCAGAAAGCAGCAATATTCAGAGCCCTTTATGAAACACATACTACATTAAGCTCAAAACTTAAAAATACACAAACTATATGTTGAATTATAACTTACCTTTCATATAATCCTGTAAGAAATACAGAAGGAATAGCTTAAGCAGTTGACTTTGAGCTCATTCTGCAGTAGGCTTTCTGCAGTAACTACAAGCTTGTTCCAATAGATGCCATTAATAATTTCTGACAGAATTCAGCCTTGTCACTCAAATGAAACAAAAGAAGTCCCTAGAAAACATGTGCTACACCTGCAAAATTGACCTATCTCCCTCACGTCCTACATATATATTTTATGTATATACTTTATATGTATATTTACATACACATATGTACTTATAGACACACACACAACTTCAGCTAATGGGATTAATCAGTGCTCCTTTCAACATAAGGAAACTTCTGATGCTTTTAAAAATGCAATAGTCTGGTCAACATCGGGGTGAAGAAAATTACTGGCTACACAAACTCCTCTGCATTACTAACCATTTCTAGCTTCTTCTTCATAAATATTGTCTTTGCAAAACCGTGTTTTCCAAGAATCTGGAAGCAGGTTTGTTACTTCCACAGTAAAATACTACCAAACATCATCCAGGACTGAAACAACACAATTTTCAGTTTGTGCAGTTTACAAGTTTCTCTCCACAAGTGGTCACCTGCCATTACTATAGTCTTCCTCTGTTGCATTTCCCCATTTTTCTCCTGATCATTTCTGATGATAATTCTAGGCTTCAATCTTGATTTGCAATTATTCAAACAGGCTCAGTTACATCTTTCAAAGAAAGATTTGGGAATCCACAGGCATAAACAAGCATAGTAGAAAGTATGCAAAATAAAATCCATTTGTTTCAGGTAGCTTGAAATTCACAGAGAGATGTACATGTCCAATTTACATGTTTTAACCATTATCACATAACAAACTACTGGCACAGGTCAAGGTATAGACCCTATCCACTAAAATTCACTGAAACTCCACTTTAGCCTCTAACACTGCTCTGATCTTTTCAAGGAACACTACTCTAAGGAAAAAAAACCAATGAAACAAAATACGCATTTTTTTGTTGATGGGCTTCAGCTGTTGGGGAAAGTCTCAAGTGATCAGTTTCATTTCTTTGACCCAGATATTGCTTTCTAAATGAAAATACCCCAGAAATGAATTTCAAAAATGAACCAGACAAAAACGTGAACTGTTTGGCAACAAACAAGTCATCTCTGATATGCACCTGTATGCAAAGCAGAGATGGTTGCTTCTGCCAGTGAGATGAGAGAAGCAGAGCTTAGAAAGTAAAATAAAAAACCTCATATAATTTGCTTATGGAGTGATTAGGTGGTACAGCAACAAACAAAAAAGAACGAGATAATTATAACAATGAAAGATGCAGAGGAACAGTCAGCACAGGGATGGTTTCAGCAGGCTAGAGCTAAACCCCACGTGCAGCTGAAAATCAAAGCACTAATACTCAATCAAGTGCAGTGGGGGGGGTCGCTGAAGTCTGGTTGGTAAAATGGTGCTGATCCCTTTGGGAAAATGTAGTGATAATAAAATAGGGGAACAGATTGCAAGAGGCAAGAAGACGAAGAACAGAGAAGTTAGAAGAGAATTTTCACCCAGAAATGGGTTCAAGTCAGGCTAGTAGTTACCATTTGCCTGGATGCAGTACAAAGTACAGGTGGAAAAACAGTCTCTTCATATCTGTGAAGATGCTGTTGTCAGAGCGACTGTTCTTTTGTTCTCCTTCTTACATACTGTCCTGGTTTCAGCTGGGATAGAGTTAATTTTTTTCCTAGTAGTTGGTGTAGTGCTGTGTTTTGGATTTAGTATGAGAATAATATTGATAACACACTGATGTTTTTAGTTGTTSYTAAGTAGTCTACTAGTCAAGGACTTCTCAGCTTCCCATGCTCTGCCAGGTGCACAAGAAGCTGGGAGGGAGCATAGCCAGGACAGCTAACCCAACTGGCCAATGGGGTATTCCATACCATGTGATGTCATGCTCAGTATATAAAGCTGGGGGAAGAAGAAGGAAGGGGGGGACGTTCGGAGTGATGGCGTTTGTCTTCCCAAGTAACCGTTATGCGTGATGGAGGCCTGCTTTCCTGGAGATGGCCGAACACCTGTCTGCCAATGGGAAGTAGTGAAGGAATTCCTTGTTTTGCTTTGCTTGCGTGCGTGGCTTTTGCTTTACCTATTAAACTGTCTTTACCTCAACCCACGAGTTTTCTCACTTTTACCCTTCCGATTCTCTCCCCCCATCCCACTGCGGGGGAGTGAGCGAGTGGCTGTGTGGTGCTTAGTTGCTGGCTGGGGTTAAACCACGACACATACATAAGTAATTTTTTTCAGTAGCATGACTGACGTGGGTAACAGAGAGAAACTATCTAGTTGAGTGAACACCTAAGCACAAAAGAAAAAGGGAAGCTGGTCTCCTGAGGAGAGAGAGCAAGCTCCTCTCCTGAGGAGTCACTGTTTAGAGTTAGATTATTTCTGACTGTTCATCCAAACCAAAAAAATCCAAACTGATTCATCATCACAGTGCATCAAAGGGCCCTTTAGTATCTGCTTCCAATGTGCTGTTGCAGAGTATATACACTAAGAATAGTAATAACATGTAAAGTCAATTAAGACTAACAAAGTTTAATTTTCTGGGACCAAAACTGTTTAATCAAACACGTTTCCAAACGTGCATGGAAAACACCCACGTCTTCAACTGTTAGAAACACATCCCACCCCCATCAATGACTTCACATTCGAGTGCACATAGGATATCTAATCTGTTACAGTTAATTCATCTCTCAATACCAGCTATGTCATATTGAACCTAAACAATTGTGTCAACAGGAAAACTGACATTTATGCTACCTCTTACACAGTTGTGAAGGCATCAGATGGCTTTCAATAGTTTTTTGGACTAGAAAATTGAAACTTGCTTGTCCACAAAGCCAGATGGAAATATTGTACTCCAAATTCTGCTTTAGGATAAAGACAGAATTTTGTTGAAAAGCACTCGAGAGGCATGACTAGAGGCACTGCTAACATATATACAGAGCTGCTGCTTTACAGAAGCCTTCATGTGTTAGGACTGGATTGATTCAGATAGCCTACAGATATATTTTCCAGTCCACAGTTTGTGAAAATATTTCATTAATAATATTTCATTAACTAACAGAACCAGTCTCTGTCTCAAAGATGACAAGCTGGCTGTCTTTTAGAAACACCTATAAATCAACCTGATTTGTTCTGGGCACAGAATAAATTCCGATCAGTAATGCAGACGTAAGATTTCTAACTTTTAAAAGTATATATTGAAAAGGGATAATGTCAAAAGTTAGAAGCAAATCAAGTAAAATTAAGTAAAGGGAAAGCATTAAATACAACAATATGACATATATCAGGAACAAACAAGCATAGCATTGGATGAACAGGTAAGTTTCAAAAA
The DNA here is from genome assembly GCA_035582835.1 of Phoebastria nigripes. NCBI lineage: Eukaryota > Metazoa > Chordata > Aves > Procellariiformes > Diomedeidae > Phoebastria > Phoebastria nigripes. Next base: position 361,118 of record JAYKAV010003216.1, on the reverse strand, counting down.
ATTGGTAAACAAAGCATTCAAAAAAATTTTCTAATCGATCTTTCTTAAGATGATACATAAGATTATATATTCATCTCCTGCAATGATAAAGAAACCCTTCTCATTCCACTGGAATAAAGATCTTATGTTAAGTAACTTTTGCTAGAGAACACCTACAAAACACAAAATATGCTTTGGTTTTACTGAAAAAAGATCAGCTCCTTTGACTGAAAGGGTATTTTTTGCATACAAAAGTTTAATCCAAATATCTGCAGTCCCAGGGACTTCTTTGTATGTGGCATTTTAAGAGTAAGTTGGTATTATTTCCATACACTTTCACAAATCATTAACTGCTAAGTGATTTACATGATTGATATTACAATGTCATCCTTGCTGTGCACAGAAAAGCCTTGGATTTTCTGAGACAAATTTGGTCAGCTTTCCACATGTAGGTCCTTGCTATATGGATAGGTAAGACTTTTTTTAAATGTTGAAATATCATGCCTCCAAGTGCTTTAAGACTTGGCTAAGATCACCTCAACCAAGTTCTATCCAAAATTTGAAACTTCTCTGGTGTTAAAAAGGATGGATTGGGGGGGAATCCTTCCTGCATATCTTCTAGGCAACGTCGAAACTACAGCACTTTTCAGCAATGGACAGGCACAATAGTCCTTAGTCTGGTAGAGAACTTGGATCACCAAACTGACTTTGCATTCACTTTGAAGAGTGCCAAAAGTGACACTAACTTTCTGAATACAAGAAACTACCTCTCCATCTTTGGTGGCACAATCATTCAAAACACCTGCCAGAAAAGTCACACTGATTTTACTGTAAGCAGGGGGTCATTTTAACAACAAACATTCTAAATATAACCAAATGCAAAATCAGATACACAAAGAATATAGTTTATTTTAACAAGATAGGACATACACTATCTCTTCTGGCCTCAAATGTGCAAATCTGCAATGGCCTGCTCTAATGATGATCAGCTTTCACTGCTCTTCTCCAGAAGAGGACCACATTTCCTACCATTGCTCCCCATCCTGTTATTTATCTTTTTGTATAATGCTGTGTTTTTCATGCTTAACATTTAATGTAGCTCTATGCAACAGCAGCACACAAACATCTTTTTTTCCCTTTTGAAAATACCATGTCCCTGTTCTTTATAAACTGGACATTTAGAAGTGATAAAATACTGAAATGTCAGATCTAGCAAACTTTTTTTTTTTCTTTTTAAGATAATCCTGTGGTGCATAAACTAACCAGGCTCAATTTTTAGGGAAAAAAAAAAAAGTACTAATTCTTGTGACAAAGTTATTCAAAATCAAAGATTTCAGCCTAGGTGCCTTTTTGTGTTTGAAATATGACATTGATTTTTTTTTAATGCAATTGTTCTGAAAATATTTTGATGAGTAACAGTTAACTTAAATCTTGGACAAAAGCATCCTCACAGAACATTACAGATTAAGTTAAAAATCTATTTTTCCTTTAGGCAAAGTGGCTAGTGAATAGCTAACAATAAAGTAATGCATGCATTTCAGTTCTGTATATCCTTTCAGTGCTCCTGTCCATTAATTAGCCATTGATTAGAAAACGTCGATTTTCCTTATAATGGTTTTATGTGCAGTACGATCAACCTCATTAAATTCCTTTTATTTCACATGAAAAAGTGGATCGCAACTTCACATTTATTTAAACAAACCCAACTGAAAGTAGTATGTTGATTTTTTCCTTCATTTTATGCTTAAAGATTTTCAGTTGCTTATGTACATAAATGGCTAGCCTGGCATATTACAGGATGAAGTTTATAAGTTCTTTTTCAGTAAACAATATACAGTTGTAAGCAAAATTAACTCCCTTAATAACGGCAATATTTATGTTGTTTTCACATGCCCTACAAAAGAGCTGTACATAACACAGGGAAGAATTTGCTACGGCCATTATAATGATGAATACACTGACCCTTATAAAGCTGAACTTAGTGCATCTGCTGCAGCTTTATCTACTGAGTAGGAAAATAAGGAATGATTTAAAACAATATGGTAAGCTTTCAACTCCTATTTCACCTCCTAAAGTTGAACTCTGGCAACACAAAGAAGAAATAACAGTAACCAAGTGCTGGGAGTTTTAAAAAATTCCTTTGACTTACGAACGTTGGAAAGCTTCTGTACCTACTCCTTCACAGTTCAGATGTGGAGGGTGAACTCATGGGAATGCAATTTATATACTCTCCCTCAAAATTGACCAACTGACTTCCATGACAAAAAATTAATCTATAAAAAAAAAATCTAATAAAAACCATATATGACTACAGGTACACAAGTTAAAGTTTCTATTATAAATGTTGCATTCCAACACCTAAGAAATCTAACARGCTGCTACATTTACCAACTTTGCGTATTGTTTAAAGTGCACCTATTTAAAACCAAGAAATAATATTTCTCCATATACAGCTTACGTATTTCATAGTTCTACGGAGTATTTTGCTGCCTATTTAAATACTGTTTAGAACTCCCTGCACAATAATCCCATCTATTACTAAACACAATAATTTCTAATGCATATTTTGGCTGAAGAAGGTTTTATTAGCTCAGTTTCTGATTTAGTAAGGTAATTAAGTGCATGACTACCTTTCAGACCCTTGGCCCTATTTTCATGTCTATCATTAGTCATCTTTGGATTAACTTATTGAACTAGGAATTTGCAGAGAAAGATTTTGAACTTAGAAGAATACCAGAGCCACTCTAATATGTATTCTAAAAGGAGCCACCAGAACATATCAAAGTGCAGTGGCAGACAGCATTCCACAATAAGCATGCCCTCATGGAAAAAGGTGCTTGCATCTAAGAACTGTCCAAAGCTGTGAAATCACAGGGTAATTCACATCTGCATCAGAGCCTTGGACATCTCTTAACCAAAGAAATCAGTGAAGTGTCATATTATTAAATGGTAATGAATCACTTCTGTCACAAAACGTCTTTGTGATCATGGTTGACTGATAATAAAGCAAAGCAGATTTCTTAAAGAGAAAGTCTTCCTCAGTTGTGTACATTTTATTCAACTGTAATTTAATAAAACCCCAAACTAGAAGACTTCTAAAATTTGACATATAGATTAAAAGGCAGTTGAAAAAGATGCTGTAACAAACACATGAGGCTGTTAAACAGTAAGCATCTATCCCATGCAAAGAATAATCCTACTCAGTGTATTGCACATTGATTAAAACGTTCACTTGAAAACTGTGGTGAGGAAGATGAAAAAGATCACTAAGGTATAAATTACCTGCAAACAGAGCACTGCCGCTGTGGCTGGAGAGCAGTGAACATCACTATCACAGAGTAGTTACGAGGTGGAGCCTTCACAAATCTTCGGAATTTGTCTCCATTCATGCGGATGACCGAGCGCCTTGAGCTCCACTCCATCAGCTGTTCCACCTTCTCAGCCAAAAGATTCTGTAGTTGAGGACAAAGATGAGGAATGTTTAAGCTTAAACTTCAAGCACTTCGTACCTACATTCTGCCTTTGCATCCTCAGAGCTCCTATGAACTTAAGCAGGAGGTTGGGGGCACCTCTATATAGCTTATAGCACAATTTAGTCTTCTATGTAGACAAGTAGATTTTAAGTATTTAGAAAAATAACTCAATGTGTTCTTAAACAGAAAGGATACATAAAATGAAATCAAACAGGTTGCTACCGAAGGCAAAGGAGTAGTGTAAGGCTGACTGTCTAAATACAAGATACCAGTACAGCAATGATTTAACTTTCATTAAAAATTGGAAGCTTTAGAAAATGCAGCATTATGTTATATTTATTCTATTTAGTAAAAATCACAGCAGGATATTGTCAGTCACTCAAATATTAAGATGAAAGAAAAATGTAGCTACAAAGAGAGAGAAATAATTATTAAGTTCAGAATTTCCTTACCATACGCATCATACTGAACTTAAATTAATGTAAGTTTTATATTTTGCTACAGACAGGAGTGCACTGTCTTATAAACCCATTTAGGCACATTCTGTTATGAGATCAACATTTTTAGTTGCTTTCAAGATTGGGATCCCCAAAATACTTTGGCTGAACTATAAGTGTATAAGAAAAAAAAAAAAAATTGCTTCTGTGTGGCTTTTCTTTTGCATGAAAGCATTCCATCACATGAACGATTTAAAAGCAGGCTGTGAGATATATTAGAAGACAGCCCTCAAGTTAAATACATTCATCTAACTATTCCTATGAAAATCTATTTAGATTTTTTGTTTATCAAGTAAGCCTGATGTCACACATGCTCAGCAGAGACTTTTTAGTCTCCTAAGTTACCTGGTTTCAGTGAGGTTGCACTGACCGTGCTCTAGGTGGACTGCTACACCTACAGTGTATCAGGATCAATGCAACAATCCCTCTTGTTTTAAGTCTTCAGCTCCCTGCTCAAGGATGCTGTGGAAGCTGCCTATATCAAATAAGAACTAAAAAAAAGAGTGAAGAAAACTGGAATATTATGACTTGCACAGAAGCTGAGTGGTGAGAGAAGGTGGGAAGGACAGAGAGGGGGACAGACAGAAACAGAGACAAAAAGTGAAGAAGGAGCACCAAACAAAAGAGAAACAAAGTTCAGAAGACTAGAAGGTGTGAGACCTCTGATAAAATACGCATGAGTTAGTGAAAGGGTATACACACTGATGAGGGTCCGCTGTGGAAGGGAAGAATAAACTAGCTTAACAAAACATATTGAAATGGGGATGCCCTGAGAAAAGAGAACATGAAGACAGGCAAGACAAGGATAAAACTCAAATATTGTGCAGAAACAACTGAGCAAGGAGACAAGGTGGCTTTTCTAGGAATTTTTAAAAAAACAGAATGAAATAGAAAAATTAGCTCATCTAGTAAYATTTTGACAAATCAGTAAGGCTATCATTAAGAGGAGAGATAGATATATGAGAGGAAGGAAAGAGTGAACTACAAGGATAAAGGAAAATTACATTTTGCCTGTCAGATCTTCCATCTTAAAAATTAGCAGAAGATGCCTCTTGGAGCTCCTTATAAGGCACAGCTGTTCATCAGAAGTTTTGAGTCCAAAAGAACCTTTGATCAGCGTAAATCACGAACAGTTTTGAGATAGCCACATTTATTTGACCCTATAAAGCCTTTAAAAAAAAAAAATCTTTTAGGTTTTCATTCCTATTCTCAGAATTTAGCTGAGATTTGTAATCACAAATGTGAAGGAGAGATTACAACTCTGTTTATCCTGAGAATACCAATTAATCAATCAATACTACATTTTTTCTTCTGCTAAAAGATATATTATATTTTTGGTAGTTTTGCTTCAAAGAGATATTATGTAAGTTCTTTTCTTTAAAAAGAATCACAAAGCAGATTACACAAAAATGAAGCCTACTCATTTGTAAATTTCCTTGGATTAGCAGTGCCTGGATTAAATCTTTCTGTTCATTTCTAAAGGTTCACTAGTTTCGCATGAGGCACTCCAGTTGGTAATGGGCAATAAAACATAAGGAGCTAAAAAGGATGTGCATTCATATTTCCAAAAGCTTTAATAACTGAAGCAAAAAGATAAACTGAAGAGAACTAATAAAAAGACACAACTTTTAAATTAACGCAGAAAAGATGCATAATATCCTACTTGGTACAGGAAACCAAAGACTTTTCAGAATAGGCTTTATTCAGAGAAAAGAAATAGAAACCCATGAAGTATCATTAAGAGTATTAAAGCAAAAGCACGATCCCGACAGAAAAAACAAGGGAGAAAAAAACAGCTCTGTTACTGCTATATAATTTGTTTCTACAAAATAATCAGTGATATCAGAAGAGTCTTATTCAGAGACGTCCCATACAAAGTTTTACTTGGAAGCTTGTTGCCAATAAACAGTTGCCTTGTTTCCTTCAGATTCAGCCATGTATAACGTCACCTTCACACAGCTCTTGTGCAATACTGTGAAGTTCATCATAATGTTCTCAACCACTTGTAGCTTTTGTTTTGCTTTTCCTAAATGCACTAGGTAAAAAGCTAGTAACTAAACTAACTTAATATGTTTACTACACTAGGTAATCAAGCTAGTACTTCAGGAGTATACCAGGCACAATTTTATTACTTGCTTCACTGGATTCTGAAGAAATCTACTTTTTTCAAATGGAAAGCTATCATTGAATAGATTGCAGATAATCACATACATCATGAAAAGTTCTGCTATAGGCCAGATTTCTCTTAGCTAACGGACTGCACTTAGATATTCTACCACTTTTTAGTCCACTTTATTCCAGAAAGTCTCCTTTTGTAGAGTAATTGATAGAAGAGACCTTGGGACTGACAGCTCTAGAATTCACAATAAAGTCTGTGGAATGTCCTGTATTTTACGGCTTTCTGGTTTGTAACACTTTACAGATAGATGAAAGTCTGATATTGTTTTGTCATTTATAAAACATTTGCACAATATATGCTGCTGAGCAAGTTATCAACCTTTTCTTCATCTCATTTAATAATTAAATCCAAGAAATAAATCTAGTGTTAAATGAGTTTCCATTTTAGCTGTGCATTTTATGTTAAATTTGAGTACCTTGCGTTCAGAAAATAGGGCACATTTCAACATTACAACTGTCCACCTCAGCTTTGGATCAAAATGGCACCCTCTTTTCAGACACTACACTCAGAAAATTAAGTCTGTTAAAAGAGTCTGAAAAAAAATGTGTATTTTAAACAAATGCTCAAGCTAGCAGACTGGCCTTATGGATTTCATAATTCAGAATGTAACTGATATTTTTATAATAAAAATAAAAGTTTGTAAGATAGAAGTGTATAAAAAAGAAAAACAGATTGTTGAATAGAGGTGTGAGTATGAGCTCTACTTCCCATCAAAAATTTTCTCCTGTGTAAAAGAACAGTGCTGAAAAGTGCAGAAAAATTGTCAGAAAACATTTAGAAACAAAAAGCAGAATTTTCCCTATTACCCTAATGGAATAATAATAAAAATAATAATCTATTAATACCCAGGAAAGCATTGTTAGAAAAGACAATGATCTATGCCAAATTATTCTTGCCATGAAGGTACTGAAACTGAACATATCCTCCAGTATTTTTCCTTTAAGTTACCATCCAACTATACAAACCATACACAGTCACCAAAGCGAATCTCCATTAGGTTTCTAGACTTTTGCAAAAATTGTATTAACTGGCCTCTTTCCACCCCCCTGAGGAAACTTTCCTGCCAGAGAAGGAAATAGGAGAAGATGGCTAAACCAGACCCTCTAGACAAAACACATCTTGTGATGACTGAGAGACATGAACAGTTGTTACTCATGTCTAGAAAATGAGAGACACTATCTCATTTTTGCTCTAGACTGCTAATTTTCTGCTCCTTTCCACAGTCTATACAGGTAAAGACCCTACATTTGTTTAAATCTGTTTATTTACAGAATTCCTCTGAGCATTTACTAGCTTTATGCTGGTAACTCACAGGGACTGTTTTAGTTGGAACACTAGGAAAAAACCAACAACAACAAAAMCAAAACAAACAAACAAAAAAACCCAAAAAAACCCTACAAGCATAAATCTGAGAAGGAAAATTCTTCCTTTACAAAGAAAATTGCAGTTTTCTTGGTGCAAATAACTACAAAAGGGTCAACAGATAACAGTCTACTGATAAAAGCACAGAGAATATTTAAATCAGTGGGTGAAGAGGTAGCCATGTATCATTAATTTATTTTCATTAGCTGATGCCCCAAGCAGAATAAAAGAACATGTATGATCTATGTGTGGAAACAACATGAATGCTAATATCTGTAAAACAAACAGAACTATAAATTACTCGCTGTTCCTACACTATTTTGTAACAAGTGAAAATATATGGCGCAACAGCATTTTTTCAAAACTAAATAACCCTTAAAAAGGTAACTGAGAAAATCCAGAATCCAGGAATTTTCTGATGCAACAAGGAAAGCAGTTCTTTATTTAGGACAGGGATTTCTCCATAAAGAGATCACCTATGAAAATTATTTTTGTTGCTGGAATAGGGGCAGAGTCATTGGTATTTTGGCCTCAATCCCGTTAAGCAGATGAGCAGTGCCCACAGAAATAAGCTGCTTGGGACAGCAATTCTAAATAATTCTGCTTTTGTCCCTATGGCTAGCAGAAGATTTTTCCATTTGCAGTTGTCCATATCATTGAATCAAGAACAAAGCAAAAGAATAAAGTTAAAGTTCATCTATCAGTTTCCAGTGATGTGATGAAACAACTATGCCACCTGTCAAAAACGTGGGCAAACTGTGACAAGTTATGAAACAAGATGCTAGCAGGCCCAGCTTCTGGCATCTGCACCTGAAGCAATTCCCTATTAGGGATTGCTTCCCAGTGATCCCCCATATCTCCTCTCTGCTTCTTAACCCAATAAAGGTTGCATCTACAAGCCTTCCCTTTCACACTCTGTGACTAGCAGATTAGCTACTCAAAACACAGCTTTATTTATTCACTCTCCCAAGACACAGTGCCTACAAGACAAAGCATAAACAACAKCAACAACCAGCCTCTATACACACATTTTGCCTCACTTGACTCTTAATCTTCCTTGGCCAGATTTTCTAAATTTCTTTTGGCCCAAATAAAACCATATCTCGCTGGGGAAAAAAAGAAAAACAAAACAACAACACAAAACACACACCAAAAAAACCCCAAACAAACAAAAAAAAAAACCACCCCACCCAGATTTTCCTAAATGCTGCTTGCTCTGTCTGCCCAATGGATGCCACTGTCATTTTCAAGACCAACCTCTTATTTTTAAAACAAAAAAAAATATTTAAGATTTAAATACTTGTTGATTCAGATTTGTTGATCTGGGAAATATATATCATAGCAAAATAGCTGGAGTATGACAAAGGGAAGTTTCTCCTTGGTTCTCACAAAAGTTTTATCAGATTGTCTTTATCATATAAACATATTTCCGATGGGTTTACATTATTGAAAATTTATTTTGAATTAAGTTTCTTCTTTAGACCTCCTTTCACTTACTTTGCCTTCAATCAGAACAACATCACCCAGGTAACTTAAAGCATAAAGGGCTATTAAAAAAAGCAAAGAACAAAGTCCCAACGATACTACTCAATGCTTCAGTGTCCAAACTAGCCTCCTTTCATTTGAAACACACTGGCTCTACCAATTTGCTTCTTTCAGATTTCAGAAGAGGTTTCAGCTCTTTCTGATGTAAGAGGGTGCCTCCTGAATATGACTAGCATGTGAACATGGAAGACCTCAGCTCTAGAAAGGTGGGGTCAAGATCTCTAAGACGAGACACCAGTACTACGAGAAATCCTCAAAAAAATTAGGCAGGGACTCAATCTACTGTTGACTACTAGTAAGGCTGAGGCATTTGTTATTACCAAGCCATTCCCCATTCGTGATGAAAAATTCAAATTCAGTCCAGTAGCTCAAATTTCACAGTTTCTGTAGTGAAAGAAATAAAGCAAGGAGTTTCTAATTAATGATTTGATACTGTATTTGCTATTGGAGATAAATTAACTACAGATTTTGGTTAGTATTTCTTAAATTACAATGTTGCAAATAAAAAATATTGAGGTAGCTTGACTTCCATGTTTCCTTTATGTATATCTTACCAAAACCAGCTAATGTAGACTGAATGACCACCCTTGATGAAGACTCTGCTTTGTTCACTTACGTGCACCAAATCCCCAAGAAATGTTAGCTTTGTAGGTAATTATTTCAGGACAACACTCATTATAAAAAAAACAAGGTTGCACTGATAAGGCATGTAAAGTATCTCATAAGTCTCTTAATCTGATGTATGTAGCTTAAATTCCAATTTGTTTTAACAGTCTTTTTTTAGTCTTTAGTTACACTACGAATAATAGTATAGAGAAACTAACTGTATTAATAAATGCATTTCAGCAGTATGTTGTAAGAACAGTTAACTCCTCTAAAAACGTGTCTGATAAACATTCACAGATGTAATTACTGACTCCATTACATTAATGGCAGAAAGACAACGGAATTAACATTCAAAGTGTTGTTACAGCCTATTTAAATTTACAGTCATTCATTCCTCTGTTGTCCCTTGTTCACCTGATGCCTGCATATAAATGTAATTTACACTACCAATATATGAGTATCCTTGAACGTATCAAAAATAGTTTTATCATTCGTAAACCTTGACAAATAATACTTGCATATACTTAGGTAACTTTATGCACTTACATCAATCCCCACACACTAAAAAGGGAAAAGATAGATGACTACTTTCCCACACAAGCCTTCTAAACAAGACCTCACATGGCTCATGGACTTGAAGGTGCTAAAGAAGAGTAATTTCTTTGATCTGTCTAGATCTTCACTCTTCTCTCCAACACTTCCTAGGTTATTCTGGAACCTGGCAAAAAATTAGAACATATTTCACTTTTATCAAAGTTTATTCCTCTTCAAATTAAGACATGCAGCATCAGTAGTGTTATCCAAAAATATTTATTCCCTATTTTGAACTTGTCTATAATCAGGAATAGAAACCACAGGTCATGTCAAATTTACAAACTTTGTTAAATGTAATTTTTTTATTCACAACACAAGAAACCCTAGGTCTAACGGAGAACTCCAGGATTAAGTATCTAGATTTTCCAGTGAACAACAAACTTTTCTGCAGCAGAAATTAGCAACATTTACATCAAATTCTAGAGGCATCAGAAGCACAGTACAACCTGTAATGTTAAGTCATAAGGTCATAAACTAATTCTTCTATTGACTATGGCTGTATGAGTACTGCAAATGTTTCCTTTCCTGTCCTCCTCTCCTCTGCAGCTTTCCATGACCTTTCAAAGGCTGTTTTTTCATTTAAAAAAAAAAAAAAAAAAAAAAAAGAAGCATGAGTTAATGCAAATATTACTAACCACCAATATATACAATACTAACCACCAACATATACAGAAATCTGTTAGGACACTTTTTTCCCTTTCAGATTATTTATTTATTTACAAAAAGCCATTGCCTGAACATAATTGAGAAGACATGTAAGCTGGCACAGTGTGACTGACTTGATATTATGCTCCATTGACTTGAAATCATTTAGCTGTGACTGAGAATTTGCTCTTGGAATCAGACACTGATTTTCATCTTTATGCAAAATAGCCTACATTTTGTGGTATTAAGCCTAAAAACGTCCTTTTAAGGCTGAGTAGATAAATGAAGAGAGAACTAAAAGTACTGAAGGTTTTTTTATTTTAGCCTGTAAGATGCTCTATTAGCATCTTAAGAAAAATGTGGTTGATTTTGTATTACACGGAGCTGTCATCTTCTGATCATTATACAAGAAAGTGATAACATTAATATTTTTTTCCACTGTAGAAAATGCAAGACAGAAAGTAACCTGTGGAATGGTTTACATGGATGTATTTTGTCCAGTTGATTTTAAAAAAGATCCTTAATTTCCATGGAGTGCAATCCAAAACTGACAATTTCTTTCAAAATATAGGAAATTCATCCTTTTCTGTAATTAATACTTTTCAAAATTTTCACAATTTGTCACAAATTTTATTTTTTAATGAATGTAAGTATTCATAAAGTTCACCTAATTTAAATAAAGTCTGTAAAGTCAACAATATGAATTACAGAGTAGGGCTCTAGTACTGTAAACAAGCACACAGTTTCCTTCAGGAAAGAGAACTCCTACTGTACTGCATTAAATAAAACACAAGTGAAACTGTTTAAGAATATATACAAATAAGCCTAGGTAAAATGCCTTATACAACTATAGGCTTTTTCCCTACTGTTTTATTTTTACTATTTTTTTTTTTACAAGCATGGAAGTAATTAAAAACATAATGAGAAATATCAAAAGAATGAATTATGAATTAGAGAAAAGATACTACAACAAAAGCGTCAGCTAAACCTCGAAGTACATTTTGCTTAGGTCACCTTTACACTGAAAGGATATTAGTCTTGGGAGAGCATAATATAGGACAACCAGGATGATTCCAAGAGTACTTATTATACAGAAAGGCTAAAAAAGTTCCATTTATTCTCAGTGGAAAACACTTCAGGGTGACCTAGCAAAAATATTGCAAAAGTTCGATTAAAAGATGGGAAAAAATCCTTATGAAAATGTTGAAGTGACGCAAAAAAAGTTAAAAATTAACATCATTCTGCACAGATATTTCAATTCAATAATAAGATGATCAACTTCCTAATTCTAAATGACTGTATATTTTTTCAGTATTCAGAACCTCCAGATTCCTGGGAACTGGATATTACCATCCCTTTTAGAATGCTAAGTTCATGATTTTTAAGCAGATACTTCAAGTTAATTCTATGCACAATTATTATTTCACAAATAAAAACTCTTTCTAAATCGAGGAACATATCTCACAGCTACAGATTATCAAAGCATGTGTGACATTAATATACTCATTCAGCCTACCATTTTCAAATATTTCTGAGTTTTAGGTAAGACTAAACTTAGCTAAGACAGCCTTTTAAACTAATTGCTATTTATATTGCTATTCTGAGTTTCAGAAATTCTTCCACACATCCCCCAAGATTTTTTTATTAAGTTCAGCTTGCTGCAATACTCATCTCTCAGCATTCAGCAGCCTGGCTGAATTTACAGTGGAGAATTATGAATTAACTACTGAAAGCCATTCAAGAACTACTATATACTTTGTGTACCTCTCCCTTGCTACAAAGAATATTGACTTCTTGGACACGTTATTAACATTGTGCTTATTTTTAAAAATAAAGTAACTTTTGAGCCCATTCTTTTCCCTTCACTTCTTTAGTGTTTGCTGAAATCAGCAGGCACCCTTATTTAAACTATCTATATCATTTGAAGAAATGGCATTTCTCTACTAAAAGCAAAGGCTCAATAGTACAGAAAGACAGAAGCCATTTCTCCTTTTTTCCCCCAAATGTAATCTTTCTGTTGTTTTCTAAGGCTGGAGTTCAAAATGTCTTTGAAAACATGAAAGTGAGGTCTCTTTCTTGAATTATATTCCTGTTTGACTACTCTCAAGCACTATTTGTGAAGATAAGTTGAACACTTCTCCAAACAGTGCTACATAACCAACTGTTCCCTGTCAACTTTATTGCAAATTATTTTGTTCAGCTGAATCTCTTTAAAATAAGAGATCTATTAAAAAAAATAGCATTACAGAGCAAGCCATAAGAACCTGGTAATCCAGGATCAGGTTGCTCATATACTAAATAGTTTTGTACATATCAGAGCAGGTAGCTCACGTACTTCATATAGAATGAGGAGATGCTGCACAGAGAGAAATGCAAATAACTTACATAGTACGATCCTTTAAAAAAAAAAAAAAAAAAAAAAAAANAAAAAAAAAAAAAAAAAAACAAAAAACTCTTCAGAATAATCTGTCCTGTAATACTTGCTGTATCCATAAGAGAAAGACTGGAAGAAAATAAAAAAGTCAACGTTAACTTGAATTTGCTGTTTCTTTGGGATACAATACAGGCCATCAGAATACTGACCTCAAGACTGAACATGAAGAAAACAGCCTGCATTTCTTATCTAGTCTGGTTGTAGGTTCAGTTTACAACTCTAGAGCAATTTCACAGAATCACAGAATGGTTGAGGTTGGAAGGGAGCTCTGGAGGTCATCTAGTCCAATCCCCCTGCTCAAGCAGGGCCACCTAGAGCTGATGAACCAGGACCACGTCCAGACAACTTTTGAGTATTTCCAAGGAGGGAGAATCTACAACCTCTCTGGGCAACCCTTGCCAGTGCTCAGTCATCTTCACAGTGAAAAAGTGTTTCCTGATGTTCAGACAGAACCTCCTGTGTTTCAGTTTGTGCCCATTGTCTCTGGTCTGGTCACTGGGCACCAATGAAAAGATTCTGGCTCTGTCATCTTTACACTTTACCCTTCAGGTATTTACATACATTCGTAAGATCCCTCCTGAGCCTTCTCTTCTCTAGGATAAACAGTCCCAGCTCTCTCAGCCCTTCTTCAGAATATTTTCAATTTCAGAACATTACATGGAAAGCATGATATTTAAAGGATGTGCACGACAAGACATCACTTTACTGAACAGTAGTTCCACCCTATTTTTTGTTCTTCATGAGTGTAAAACTAGTTCTACTCTATAGAGTAAATGGCATCTAGAGGAAAGGGGACTTGAACAAGCATAGACACCAACAAAATTGCCCTTTTGTTCCCTGTTTCATGACAAAGTAATACAGAAATCTACATTACTGGAAAGACCCTTCCTTTCCTAGTGATATGTACACAGCGCTGTTGAATTACTCCTCTTCCCCGCCCCACCCCTTATCTGTACATTCCTCTGCATATTTGTGGAATGACAAGATTTTATGTTGAAAGTTGATATAGCAATGATGATGGTAACACCACACAGAGGTAAATCACTTCAGAAATTTGAGGTTGCTTTGCCTTTGGTGGAATGCTGGCAACAAATCACAATTTGAAAGGGGGCAAAAAGCCAAAAGAGCAACAAAAGTTCAGGGTATTACTGGATTTTCTCTCTGAAAATTTAAAGAACTTAAATTGCATCCGGATCTTTTCGCTCTCTGTAAACAAGGATTCTAGAGAGACATTTTACAAAGCCATTGATAGCTTAGCTCTCTTCACTGTGAAATCACCACATAGAGACTAATCCCTCAAAGCCCTGAAGTACTGTGCTACCACTGAAGAATTACCCAGCAATCAAGCCAGACAACCAAACTATGGGTAATGTTAAAAAAGAAATTTCTTCCTCTTCTTCAATTTTCTAAGTTATTTCAAACACCAGGTTAAAATACAGATGCTGTATTTTCAATCACTGAAAGTACAGAATAGATGACTAAACTGCTACAGTGAAAACAAGTTTTATTTAAAAAAGAAGCTTATGAACTGCTAGCTATGGAGAACGCATCAAGACTTTACAGTGAATTAGATTATAAAGGAAGACTGGGAAGGGGCAGGAGCATGTCCTGTTAAAAGAAAGAATGCTAAGAACAAATTAATTCAACAACCATTTAAAATTTAAAATGCATAGTAAATAGAATACAAATCAGAGGTGCTTTGGTTCCATAAATGAGTGAAAACACACTGGAATGAAGAGGAATAAATGGGCAGAAATTAAATTGTTATAAGGGCACTTAAGCACTGTTTGGTAATCAGAAATATAACTGCTTGAACAGGAAAACAACGAGACCTCAATCAAACATACTGAAATAATTTTGACAGAATCCCCTCAAGAATAATGAATGAAAAATTTTTTTTTTTTTTTTTTAAATTGCTCCATCAAGGAATATAACAGTACTTTACCTTACTTTGTTATTATATAATAGACAGTTAAAACGAGGGTACATAACATAAAAAGAATTTTGGAGGAAGCTAAGTGACCTTTAACTAAATCAACAAATCAGCAGAGTTCTTATGAATAATTTGCTCCAGACAAGCATAGAAAGACCAGTTAAGTTGATCTTAAGTTGAGGTCACATAAAGCATCTAGTTGAAAAATATTATGGGTATGAGCACTCTGGCTACTTCATCTCGCAAACCAAAAACCAAGCAAACCAAAAACCAAGCAAACCANGCAAACCAAAAACCAAGCAAACCAAAAACCAAGCAAACCATAGGCAGATGCAGATGTCATGGATTTGCCTGTTTGGTATTACCGAGAGGATTCTCAAGTACCTATTCCTTCTTGGCACCTTTACTATTAATAAGAAAGGTTACCTTGCTGATGAGTACACTGGGAAAGTAAAAAATAGAATTAAATTTCTCATCTGCTTCTTCACAGCAACTGAATAGTAAGTGAATTAAAAGACTAATGACAGAGGAAAGATGTGGTGGTGATAAGCAATAAACACTTTCTATCTGACTATGCACAAACTAGTCTATGTACAAATTGAGAATTTCAAAGATTATAATCAAAAAGTTGCAGGCAAAATAGTTATCAATCTTTAGAGTGGAAAAAGTTAGTGCTATTACCAAAGACACTGAAACATCTTCTACCTACCTACCACAGATACGAGTTGCATTTCTTCCTTAAAATTCCAGGTGTTCTTCCTGTTTTACCCATAGGATTAAGCCTCCAATGTACAAACATGGTAGAAAAGAAATAAATATTACATAAAATATCATTACTATTCTCACTACACAGAAATGATAGCTCTTACATCTGCTAACTCTGGAGTTATCAGGGATAAAAATAACTGCAGATTTTCCACAAAAAATACTAGATTATTGTTTTGCTAAAGAGGAAAATGCCAATTTCAAGACCTAAACAAGTCAAGAAATATTAAGCTTCAATTCTGTAACAGACCCAGTACACACTGCTGATTATTCTGTATCTAAAGTTAAGGCAAGTAGAAAAAATGTTTGTGCTTTTGAAGCATAGGGTGTTTAAAGATACAGAAGAAAGGGAAAGAAAAAAAATTATTTGGCAGTTTGTTTTTTGTGGTTGATTTTAAGGAGTTTGTTGACGTAGAATAATGAAAAATATAAAAAGGAGAAAGGAAGCATGACTATAAAATTTGATGTTCCACAGACCTATCCTAGAGATTTGCTTTCAAAGCAATTAGAAGGATAATTCTGTGAAGCACTTTCCCTGATTTTTTTTTTTTTCTTCAGCTGAAGAAGAGACATCACTGTTCCTGATTACCTAAATGCACTCAGATATATTCTGAAGTCCTCTGTAGATCCCAAGTCCATTGCCGTAAGGACATAACACAGGCTGTACCAGCTCAGGCCAAAAGTCAGCGTAGTCCACATCCAATAGTGGACTCCTACAAAACATTGCGGGAACTGAACAAACATATTATAAATCCTAGTATATATTCTCCCAGCCCTCACCATTTGCATCTCAGGGACATCCTGAGGTAGAAAACACTATCTTTGTATTTAAAATAACTCCACAAAGGATAAACACTGAAAAATTACTGAAGTCAAAGGCTGCATTATCTTTAAAGAACACATCCATTCGTATGTGAATAAAATTTATGCAGTTTCTTGTCTTGTCTTGGTTCGCACCTAGCTGAAAAGATACACTACAGCTAATTCAACTTATCTCACATTTAAATATTCTAGTTTTGACATCTGCATTCTTTAAGGTCAATATTAGCACACTAGTTAACCACGCCACCTCCAGCACCCCACTTTCAACTCCCATTCAACCTAGTTTTTAAAATCAGCGTGGGGGAAAAAAAATGCACCTCAGAAACCTTATTTTATAGCCTGAGGAATCTGCAGAAACAGTTTCCCTACAAAAAGTTTGCCTTTATGAGTGAGAAGGTCTTCAGTACTGCACTTTCTCCTATGCGACCCTAAGACAGCCACTTCCCTAATTCCCCCACAAATGCTACACCATTTGCCATGATAATGAACTAGCAAAGTTAGCTACCCAATAGATCCAGACAGAAAGTGAAAACAAATAATTTTAGTTAAAAATTAGGATACATTACCATTATTATTTTTTACAAAAGCACAATGGTCTAAGCTAGAACAGTCATACCTTCCTATTGGAAGGAAAACCTATGAAAACTGAAGCAGTAACGAACCAAAAGCACATAACAGTTCTGATCTATTCATTTGTCAATTTAACATTACGAACTCATTTACAAAGATGACCTAAGAGGCGAGTTAACTAACTAGTCAAAGATCAAGTGAGAAAAAAAATCTTTGATAAGCTTACTTTACTTTAGGGAGCAGGAGGGGAGTAAGAGGGTGATACTTTTGATAGATTAACAATAATTGCTATTGAGAAGAAGATTACAGAGGCCTAAAAACAATTATAAAATCTGACAAATAAACACAAAACTCATCAATATGTTTGGCAACAAAATTGGTGAGTATTCATTGACCATGCAAGAACAAACAATAAATCACCTCATTACACAGAAAAATGCCAAATCAGGAACATTCACATTGGTTGCACTACTTTAAATATAGTCAATTAGATGAGATTTTCATTGTTGAAACTTCTTACAGTCTTAAAAAGATGTCAGAGAAAAAGTAGATACCACTTATCAGCTCAGTCCAATTTTAATCTGGCACAATTTACTCTCCATGTTGTTCAAGGGAGTCAGGGTTTTATATTTCATAAACTGGACACTAAAAAAAAAACCAAACCAAAAACATTTCCTACAGAACTGTACTATTCATTGTGACAAAATTTCCTTCCCCCTTTTTTTTGGGGGGGGGGGGACGGGGGACGGGAGCAGATCAATATTAGCATTATGCATGTGCACATCCCTAAATAGAATTCTCAGCTTGCACAATTAATTTCCCCCTCCCTGTATATTTAGAAGAAAATTATGGAAAAACCTCTCATTCTGACAAGCCTAGAGATGGAACATAAAGTAATAGGAATTACATTCAGATCTAAGAAATCCACTGCAGACACTTCAGCTCCTCCCCACACGTTTTCAGTGAAATAATACATCAGTGACCACAGGGAGGAGAAAGCATCACCAGAAATTAGATGCAATTACTGTCCTAATCCCTACAGACACAAGACAGAGAATACACTTTATCTCCATTTGACAGAAACCTATCCTTTTACAAGAACACCACATCATTTGCTATAAACTTTTAGGTCTGAATCACATCTAAAAAATAAGTACATGAGGCATTACTTTCCAATTTACTTTCCTGGTACATAAGTACTTATCTCCCACTCCAAGAATGTAGTTCAACTGAATTGAATTTACTCTGCAAAACAATGTAATAACGAAAACATTTATAAAATGTAGAAAATTATGAAATATATATAGGACACAATAAATAATTAAATTTAACTGCAAATTAAAAATAATGCAGTTAAATATTCTGCACTATATATACACACACAGAGTTACGTATGCAGGACTGAAAACTGGTTGAATATTAATCAACCATACAAATGGGTTGCTTTATACACACAATCCAAATAGCATTCTGACTTGACTGAAAGAATCTGATTGCTTAACTGACACATTGTTAGTTTGGCTCATTGGGTTTGGCCAAATATCCAATAATTTAATGTTTTATGGTACAAGGTGAGAAGAGACACTTAATATTTTTCTGAAAAAACACTGCTTTGCCAAAAACTATGCAAACATATGGTTCACAAGACAAATAAGAGTACAGAAATGCAAGTATTTAAAGATCCCATAAAATAGAAGAGCCAGGGCTTGTGGACCAGATGGCTTTTTACCAGCTCTTTGTAAAAAAGGGTCGGGAGAAGTAATCTGTAGTGTGACTAAGACACTTTGTATATACACAGTTCTGTCTTCAGGATAAGTTACCAGAATCTGTAACACTAAAATAAAACTTCATATTTATACAAAAACAAATACCCTGTTTGAGGCACAGAAGAGTTTCCACTTAAAAAAAAATACAGTTAACACAAGAGGAAAATTTACTCTCCTGCTGCTTCTAAATGGCATTTAAACAGACTGGCAGGGAGAAGTAACAAGATGTAAATAAAGCAGTGTTCAGACAATTAAAACTGCAAATTTCAACGAACACAAGAAATTTCCGGAAAGGGTATATTTTAAAAAACATTAACCCAAGAAGCTATGTACCAGAAGCAAGCTGATGCTTCCACAGAGGCTGTGGGTTTTAAAGGAAAGTTGTGCTGAAGAGAATTCAGTTCCTAAATCAACTGTAGAAACCACTTAGAGCAAGCTCCATTACCTGCTGATCTTTCCTCATGGTCCATACTACCTTTAACAGCTCCTTTTTCTCTTTTCCCCTTTTCCATCACTCATTGACATGAAAGTACCCACTTTTCCCATGGAAATGAATGAGAAGAAAGGGACTACTGACTTACTGCCAGCAGATCAGGCCACCAGAATTATAAGTAGAGCACAGAGAACGGAAAAGAATGATTCAGAAAGCCATGGATTTCTTCTTCTAGGAAGAGGAGATCCAGAAGATCTCCAGGAGATATATTAAAAGTAACACAGGATCAACAACAATAGAGGGAGGAAAGCAGACCTGCAAAATGGTCAAGAGGGTATAAGGATAAAGGATGCAAGCTTCTGCCATACCCACAGCATATGGTTGAATAGTATACTTTAATATGTGCTAAAAAGCTTAAAGAAGCAAGAAGTTACATTCAAGGCCTTAAACAAAAGCCTGTAAAAGAATCCGTGGCAGCCATATTGAACTCACAATTGAACACACCTTTTAAACTGCAGAACAATGTATTTCTTCTTCTCCAATATTACACCGATAAAGAATTTATAGACCAAAGTATATTGTCCAGGGTACAAGCATAATATTGTTGGTTTCATTTATGCTCTTAATTTTGTGCAATGGATTATTATTTCAGTATTGTTGTTATTTATATAATCAGAGCACTAAGAAATCCTAGTCAAGGAGCAGAATTTAATTGTGCAAGGTACTGGAGAAGCACATAACAGAGACAGTTCTTGTCCCCAAGAGTTTGGAAGCTACGAATCAAGGAAGACAAAGCAGATCTTGTTTGCTTATTTATGTATGTCTGCACACAGAATACAAGAGACCAATGAAGACCATGGGTTAATATGGTCCACAGCTGCTTCACCACATTTATTGTCTAACCACTGTCAGGTTTTAGAACCTTGACAGCAAAACAGACTTAAAGGGGGATTTAAAAGAACAAGAGTCTTTGCAATGCTTTGTGAGGTGCTGTTTCAATAGGAAAATATTAATAAATTTCACCCAGAGATACTTGTTTTTAAGATTTAAATGAATGGACAAAGACAGACACTGCTGCGTAATGAAGAGTAGGAAATTGGTAAAAAAAATTTGCTTACGCACAAAAGAGTAAAGTAAAATATCTTCTGTAACTTTTGTTTACTATCCATAGTTGCAGAAGTAAATGGTATGTCATTTGTCACAAATATTGAAGGATCAGGGCTAGAACACAAGCAGAAGACAGATGTGGTAAGTAAAACACTGTCGTTTTTGTAAGTTTTCAAAGCAGACGTTGCTTTAATATTCATTAACTGCAGAGACCCTTTATTTTATCCCTGAAGCCCTAATTATTGTGAACCCACACTGTCATCTACATTTTTTTGCAAGGCTGCATCCTCTCCCTTTTTACAAAACTTAATTAAATCTTTAATAAGCCAGTATAAATGTAAAGGATGTGGAACACAAAATATCACCTTATGCATATTTATTAAATTTCTGCAAACCCTAAAGCATTTCTCCCCAAATTAATGGTATGGAAAAAATTTATTTCAGTTTACCTGCCAATTTCTTTTCTTGTAATAATTCCATCTGTTAGTTCTCATGACAGGGACCTTACTACTAAATACTGTCCGGATATAGTCTCCAGAACTTGGTATCATCCCTACAGCCTAAACCACAGCTACTCACTTCCTCAGGTAATTGATTAAAATAATGCTGTTCTAGTCATTGTGTGAAATGAAGCGTGAAATCTACCCACCCTCAGCAAGTGGACAGCTTTGTTTTCATATTCTTGTGCAAACGCTAGTGTATAAAGCAGCCTAAGATCATGGAAGAAGTTAGCAATGACATTCAAGTGGTGTTACCACCACATGGATATGAGATCTCATGTTGAAACGGGTGATCGCGTAAATGCAATTTCTAAAATTACTTAATCCAATACATTTACTTCAGGTAATTCATTAGACCTCTTTTGACAAGCAAAGATGGTAAGATAAATACAACAGATCACTGAACTGAATACTGATGGTTGCATATATGCAAGTAATCTTGCCCTAACAGCAAATGTTACTTTCACATGATACTAGCATAATTCAAGTCATCCAGAGGACGRAGGAGCAGAGAGGACAAAACAACGTTGAAATGTTCTAAAGAAGTGAAAAACTGCACTGGTTTTGGAGAAACTACATTAACTTTAAAAAAAAAAAAAAAAAATCTTAATTCCAACTCTGATGCTTGTGATGAAAACCCTATAAATGAATTGATTGATTAGACATCAGCGTGCTGTTGATTTCCTCAGGTTGTGGAAAATTCAAGAGCTATGAAAGCAGCGCTTACATTATTCATCTGGTCTGACTTTGAGATCTACAAATGGCATTTAGAATGTCAGCACCTAATTTCAGTGCTGAGTACTCTGATAAAAACATTCAGCTAATATTCTATCAAACTGTATCCAACCAACTTTCAAATACCCAAAACCCAATGATTAACAAGATCACAGTATATCTAGTTTGTCACTCTGCAATGCAGTTATGCTTTGTTGATACAAGTATGTGGCATACAGAAAGACAACACAGCATACAAAATGAACTGCAGAACAAAAATCAGTTACAGAAGTTGTGTTGGTTATAGGTAGTTTTCATAGCTTAAGCCAGAAAGAAGCGTTAAAATTGCTAAATCTAAATGACAAAAAACACAAAATAAATTAAATCCCCAAGTAAATTAACCAGAAGTTAATGAAGTATTTTACAATACAAAATTTGCACCTAATCTCTTACCTCACTTTGCCTAAGCTTCAGCTTTCAGCTGTTAAACCAAATATAAAATTTTCTGATAGATGAGAGACACCTTTCTTAATAGATCTTGCTTCATATAAGTAGTTTTAGATTGTGGTCAAGGTCATCCTTAATGTTTGGTTTTAGCCAAGGACTGAATTCAAGCCTTTCCCTTCCAGGCAGATTACAAATATTTGGTGTAATTCTTTCCTAAATACTTCATTATTTGTCAAACGTATTCTTCGGCACTGATATTAGAACGGGCTATAATACCCTATCAATGGTCTCATCCATGCCAGTACTATGTGCATATGCAATAACGCCATCAGCTAATTATTTCCTCAATTGTTTATTCAGAAATCACACTTGCCCTCTCCACAACAGCTTAGAATTGGTATTCACTTTCAAATGGCTGCCATTATTCCCCCCGCCCCATCTCCAGAGTATTCCAGGACCATCGTAAAAGTGACCTTCATACTTTGTTCCCAGTCACACAGAGCATTCACGTGGGCGAGTTCAACGTACAGAACTACTGCCCCATTAGTTTTTAATCACAGGAAATAACCCATGTCATGTATAAACCTACTTGTCTCTCTCCAAACGACGGATGGAAGATGACCAATATATTAGACTAGAAAAAGACTTCCAGAATCATCTCATTCAAAACAGTCATGTGAAATTAGCATTTCTTATTCTTAGCTACTTCAAGATCTAATGACTTGGAGAGCCTACCACTCACTACAGCACCATCCCTTCTATCAAGATGTAATGTAGATTCAATTACAATTGTTTTAAAAAAAATCATATGTTCTTGGTACTTATTGCTTCTACAATTTTAACCATGAGTGCCATGAACTTTGAGTTGGACCTTCTCATTTGTACTATTCTTGGTGTTTCATTTGATCTGTTGTCATAGTGGAGATTTTACACATGGGATGATATGTTGTGTTCTATGCCTCAGATAGTCAGCATCTTTCCTCTGGAGGTGTAAGGCCTATTCCATATGTTTTTTTCTACTCCAAGCTTTCATCTTTAACAAAAATACAATATAGAGAGATACTTCTTCAAAATAATGAAAGTTCGTTTTTCTTACTAAGGCAGGTTCAGAGTTAAATTATGATTTGGGAACCAGGACAAGGTTCTCCCATTCAAAACATAAAACCATATTCTGTGGTGGTGTTAATGTAAACTACTGTTATACGATCATGGGTTTAGTTCAATTTTTCAAGAAAAACTGCTAATGTACTTTAAAAGCAGTCAGGTTTTATGCTGGGTTGATCTCCATCACAAGTTCATTCCACATTCAAAGGACTACCATTGAAAGTACTATCTCGTGCCCTCACACAGGCCATCCTAAACACTAAAATGAATTGTCATTGTGTCTTTATAACCCAGAATTTTTGGCATGCAATAAATACAGGCAAAACAAAGATCATCTTGCTGCTTGTTCAAGGAAGTGTATTTTTTTCTTTTTATAAAGCTTCAGAACAGATGGCAGGCGATTACCTCGCGAGTGACAACTATCATCTCTTTACCAATTGACTGTTTTAAGCTTAATTCCCTCCCCCCCCCCGCCCCCCATATATTTAAATAACTCCCATCAGGCACTTTCTGTTACAGTTCATTCATGGTTACCTATTAAAGTATGTAGTTGTGCACTTAACAGCTTTTGGACAAAAAACACAAAACAGTGACATTTCTCCAAAAATGTTTTTTCCTGGAAATTTGGTGCAGGTAGATTGAGGAATTTTCACATTTGTTTACATTTTGGACTTTTCAGAACTACTACATACAACCAGGAATCCCAGGTACATTCACTGAGCATACACAGATCCAATGCACTGTTCATATATCCATTGCATATATGTTCAGTACGGAATTTCTAATGTGATGCTGCATCTAGAAAGTACAGTTTTACACAGTTATAAAACTGTGAAATGAAAATGGCCTCTTCTCAGTTTACAAGCAAATGAAAAGTCCATGTAAAATTAAGAAGTGTATTGCAGATAATCTGTTCAGGGAATGTAGTCATTAGGATTTTCATCATTAGAGCACATCTGCTAATTAGGTTTAAATCAAGTGTTGGAGTACTAATGTTCTGATGGATACAAACTGCAGTGTTCTACACAGACATACGCTTCACAGGACTACATATTATCAAATATTATATCCTGTCTCCTTATATTCTTATTATCTGATTATTTTTCCCCCATAGCCACAGTAATCCAGGACTATCTTATATGCATCTTTTTAAAGATGTTTAAGAGCCATGCAAGCAGAAATGGTCAATTCAGAATCAAGAAAAATAAGCATAAATTTAGTATTATGGTCTTTAAAGTGTTATGTTTCATATATAGTCCAAGAATCTGTATTATCCAACTAGTCAAAATACATTTTTTTAAAATCTCATACTTGCTACAGAAAATCTTGAACTTAGAGAACTAAAACTGCAGATGATACAAAACTCAGAGGAGTAGTTGATACACCAGATGATTGTGCTGCCCATCAGAASAACTTCGACAGGCTAGAGGAATGGGCCAACAGAAATCTCAAGTTCAACAATGGGAGATGCACACTTCTAAATCTGAGGAGGAAAAGCCCGTGCACCAGCACACCCTAGGGGACCACCAGCTGGAAAGAAAAGGATCTGGGGGTCCTGGTGGTCAACAAACTGAACACTGAGCCAGCAATGAGCCCTTGTGGCAAAGCAGCACCCTGTCCTGCAGTAGGAACGGCATCACGAGCAGGCTGAGGGAGGGCATTACTCCTTCTTCAAAAAAAGTCAATATATCAGTATTTAATATATCAGAATGTATCATGCTTTTCAAATGCTTAAAATTTTTTATTCCGTTATTCTCATTAAAACTTTTTGTGGTATGTAATGACTTTCATTTAAGTTGTGGGGAAGAATTAATTTTAGTCATATAGTTGCAATGTTGAAAAATAAGACCTATCTTATCTTTAATACTTCTAAAACAAAATCTTCCTCTTTGCATAAAGTACCCTTTAGTGAAAATGAGTATAAGTACTCAATCTTTCCTTAAGAACCAAGATTACCCTATTTATTATATAACCATGGTAAATGTGGTAGAAACAGATCTCCAGAGATCATCCCGTTCAACCTCCTCCTCAAATCATGGCTAACTTCAGGAGTTACACTGGATTGCTGAGGGCCTTGTCCAGTAGAGTTTTGAAAGTCTCCAAGGATGGAGATTCTGCAGCCTCCCTGGACATCCTCTTCATTATGAATATTTTTTTCCTTCAAAATCCAGTGAAAATTTCCTTCTTGCTGCATCTTGTGGCCCTCACCATTTGTCGTTTCACTATGCAAACTACTAGATTACGGATAACATGTCCATACCTCATGTTTCTCGGGAAAAAGTTAAGAAAAAAAAAAAAAAAAAAGAATGAACAGCTCTGATCTTTCACCAATTCAGAAACTGCATGACTTGCAGAAGGACAGTTATCCACAGGAGGGAAGAATCCCTGCTCAGAGCATGTACGGTATAAAACTTATACCATCGGAAAAACTGACTAAGTCTGACATGCCATATCAGCTATCTGTATGTCAATATATTGCATAGAAAGAACCAAACATACCTTTATCATAACAGTAAAATGCAGTCCAGTTTTGCAATTTTCAATGTTTCAAGACAAAAGGGTAATGCCCAATTCAAAGGCCAAATGACCACAAATTTACTCCCAGCTCAATCTTACTTATTTACTCT
This sequence comes from Phoebastria nigripes, assembly GCA_035582835.1. Classification (NCBI taxonomy): domain Eukaryota; kingdom Metazoa; phylum Chordata; class Aves; order Procellariiformes; family Diomedeidae; genus Phoebastria; species Phoebastria nigripes. The sequence goes on along the minus strand of JAYKAV010003216.1, from coordinate 335,016 downwards.
GTCACAGAAAGCTGAAAGATTGTGTTCACAGTCTAAGAACATCATCAATAAAAGGTCCAAATATCAACCCAATTATCCTGAAAGAAATATGCCCTTCAGCAAGAGAATGGGCTCTTTTGCAACTTAAGTAGAGGCGCCAATATTTTGGTAGAGTCTTGGTGCAGTGTATAGTGGAAAAAAGATAACCTTTCTCTTAAGAATGCCGACCCTCTGTGAAGAATATATTTTCTGTGAAGAATATATTTCCATGCAACACTGATTAAGATGTGAAAGCAAGTATTCTAAACATGTGAACAAACCCCCTCGACAGAGGTGGTAAAGTCATCATTGCAATCAAATTTGTGCATGGTAAAACATAAGTTTGAGTCCAGACTGATTTGGCAGTTTCACTTCATTCAGTACTCAAGGCTAAGAGAGAGAGAGGAAAAAGGAGGAGAAGGGGNAAAAAAAAAAAAAAAAAAAAAAAAAAAAAAAAAAATCTACTTCCTGCCAGAGCAGGTTCTTGTAAAAGAACAAATTAGCTATGGAGCAAAGTAGCTGTAAGGTGTTTTGAACAGTAACTCTATTCAGTAAATTTAGAGGGATGTCTAATGCACAATCCTACCCTAGATGGTAGGAGAAAAGAAAAGCACTCACCTTCTTTGACACCAAAATACTTGGCAAAGGCAAAAGGTGTGAGCCATAAGACTTGCCTGAGCTCCTCAGCCAAGCTTGTAAGATTTGAAATGCAGTTTCTTTGTCTTAGCATCTGAGAGGATGCTGAATGAACATAAAAACTAACAAACTATTTCATGCATGGTTTTACCAATCTCTGGATAAAGAAGAACACATTCCTGCAATGGAAGGCACACAACAGCAGAATTTACATCTGATAAGATACTCTCAGTTTGGGGCCAGGTCAATCCTCTCCAGATAGTTGTAACTACAGATCTAGATTCCTTAACAGCCTCATTCTGTAAAGCATAGAAAGAGAGGTGCAAGATCTAGGATTGCTGAATTAATCATGACCGAGCATTCCTCAGAGAAAGATCCATTAGTGAAAAACATTAGACTCAAGAAAACCAGAGCTGAAAACAGCTGAAGGGTGGGAGATTATGGGTTGGTGAGGGCGTAACGCTTCCCCTCTCTAGGCATCCATTTGCAGATGCTGTTTGAGAAAAAAGTATCAGGAATAGGTGAACTCAGCCTGAATTAGTTAAGCCATTCTTATCCATCTTATATTGAGATCCTAGCTGAGTTGATGTTATAAAACATTCAAAGCACAAGGTAGTTTTTCACCACTGCTCAGAAAGGAAGGAAAGAWAGATTTCTTCTGATTATCACAATATGGTGCACAGTTTGCTGTTCTGCAAAGAGATGTCATCTGAACCATTTTCACTCAACAGAACACAGCAACAGGACAAAAATCACTTCTGTGAGGGCTCCTGTCAATAGATGGATAACACAAAAGGCAACGAGTAGAACTTAATGAATGAGAGTCAACCCTTTTATAGATTAGTGCAGAGAGTGATCATGATGAGATCAGAATCCATTACTAGCTTTGTGCATATCAGGGAATTGCAATAAGGACCGGAGAGGGAAAAATAAAAGCATCTAACAGAGACCACGTTCGTTTTGATAGCATTTCACACCGTGTCATCCCAGTTATTTTTCTTCTCCAAGTGTAGCAAAGAAAAAAGAGTTTATAGAGCTAATTCATGCAGCCTATTTTGAATTTTCAGGGAAGAAATACAAACTCAAGACCTATGAGTCACAACGAAGACCTTCAAGACAAAAACAAGGAACCTAATAAATCTCAAAGACAAAAGGATACAGGTCACAGAGAAACAGAATTGTGCTGAATCTCTGAGAACTTCTTCACTTTATGTCATGATTAGAAAAGCCAGGTCCAACAGAATTAATAGAACATTTTATCTTTCAGATTAACAATCTGTGTCAAGTATCTGTAAAGCTAAAAGTCCTTTAGTATCTTACAGTTAGAAATAGTAATAGTGGTACTTGAAGGATTTATCCTTGTTCTTACTTTGCAGTGTTTGGAAACACCAGGAGAGCACATGACACTTAAGTATATGCTAACAATCAGATTAGTATTACTAGGAATTTTCACAGAGAAAACCTGAATCACACCAGACAGCAACTGGAAAACAGATTTTGAGTATTTCTTTCTGCAGTGCAAGCCGCAAGCTAGCTTTCTAAGATTATGATTTGATCAACCTAGAGACAAATGGATGTTTCGATTTCAGGGAAAGTTGACTCCTTAAAAGCCCAAAAATAAATAAAAAAAAAAAAAAGAATCCTTAAATTTCTGTCTTCACTTGCAAGGAGTATGACTTTGAAGGAAAGCTGATGTGAGGCAGAAACAAATAACTGAAGTAAGAACCAATGCAACATTCAGTGTCAACTCAGCAATGGGGAGGAATTCAAGTAGTGGCAGACATCTACTGACGGAAACTAGGAGGAAGAACGATATAACGTGAGCTACTCCTTCTTGAATGCAGTAAACTGAGCATGTTTAGGTCCTGACTGACTGGATTTATTTGCATACATACCAGCACTAATATGCACATGGTCTCTGATTTTAGAATAGATCATACAAAGCAGAGGGTGAGAGAAAAGAAGAGATGAGTACCAAATAGTGAAATCAAACCCTTGATTCCTTTCCACATTTGTCTCCAGATACCATAATGATTATGGATGTGCCCTCCTCCCCCAACCCAAACAAATCCAGAGGGATGATACTGAGACTTTCGGAGAAAGAAAAAAAGAAAAAATTCCAAACAATGCAGATCTCTTCAGATACATAAAAATTTGACTCATCCTACCTTGTTATTTCATTCAGTTCTCTCCTTAAAGGAGAGCAAAATGTGACAATCTATCTTAGAACAGATATAAAACAGATCGTGGGAATGACTTTTAAAATCCATCTGGACATACCAAGAAAAGCAGAATATCAAAAAGAAAAGGAAAAAAGAAAAAAGAGATCAAAATTCTTGAGAAAATGTTGAAAATATTCCAGAAAAACATGGGAAAGATGAAACCAAAGGGTATAAGGAAAAATATCTAGATAATCACAGAAATGTGACACTAAGCAAGAAGTATGATGACGAAAAACATGTGAAGAAAAAACATCATATGAAAAAAAAAGTAGAACCATTGGGAGTTACAACATGAAGAAACAGAATGGAAGAAAAATAATACACTCTAACACTGAAGGAAAGAGAAATACAACATAATACAGGAAGTGAATGGAGGCAGTCTGAAATTTGACTTTGAACAGACCTAGATAACAATTTTTGGCAGAAAATACACCAGTAACTTTCCCCAGGGCAGCCACAAACGTTCCCGGATGGAGTTTTCTAAGTTGAGCAGGCATCAAGTGTCCATCAAAATACGTGAATATTCCATTTCTAGAGAAAACAAAAAAGCTAAGATAATAACAAAAACTAAAAGAAAGAGGAACTAAGTGGTAGGACGCAATCCAGACACAAAAAACCACCAGTTGGGATAAGGAAGGACATAACTAGACTTTTTGGTTAAGCAGAATATGAATGTAGTCACAGGAAGAAAAAAGTAACTTTTTCTACGATGACTTGGGACTGCAGGTGGTGACTCTGCATTTTATAAAAACTCAGAGGGTTTGGAAGACAAGCTATACCTTGAAAAACAAATGAAAAAACAGGTAAAAAAGACAATGGAAAACTGTACTAGAAGAGTTGAAAGTTATTTCTAGAAATGTCAGAAATCTGCAAAATCCCTACCAGAGGAAAAAATGAGGTTACAAGAGACTGACCTACTATTATGATTTTTCTTTATTTACAGGTTTTATATACAAATATCAAAGGACAACACGGATACTAAACTGAAAATTCCACAGAAAGGGATAACAAGACCAAAAGGAAGATAGCCAATAGAAACAGTCCGAGTAATGGAAAGATAAATATTTTTCTGATCTGAAGTCATTTAAAGCCAAGCAACAAGCAACAGCTATTATAGAATAACTGCATTCCCTACCATACCTTTAGGAAAGAATTTATTCTGAGTACATAGGGGAATTTCAAGGAGAAATGATAGGTCAAGATGACTACTAGATACACGAAGAGAAGTATCTACTGAGATAGCAAATTTATTAAAAGATCTAAATATTATCTAGAGGATGAAGTAACCTGAACTTGGAAATGCCATTCTGTATCACAACAATATACCTAAGATGCACTCATTACATACCTCCAGTTCCACTTAAGTTACTTTAGTTACCACAGAAGTAACCTACTGATCAGACTATTCCTTAATTTGTTTATTCAGAATGAGCATCCAGTAATTGAGACTATGCAAGGATGTGTAGCAGAAAAGAGAAAATCAGACAAAAAAAAAAACCATTCCACACCTATTTTATTCAGTCTTCCTTGGGAACCCTCACTAGAAAGTGTTGCTTTTTGCTGTCTGTTTGTATGGTGCCATTAAAAATAAGGCACACCTTTTCTCCCTATCAAACACGTAGTGTTATGTGGGAAACTATTAGGCCATCTCTCTCTGGAAGATACACAGACATATCACTGAGCAATATTCTCAGTGGTCTAAATTGCCCCTTTCTACATAGTAGTTAAAAAAACCAGAAGAACTCTTAAAAAATTACTCACCCTTTTTGGAAAATTAGCCCAAGAGAAAATGGTTAAGAAACTAAAACATTTATACAGTTTTTACAGGAGAAAGGGATGACTAGAGAGACTAAAGCAAGGAAAGGACAACGATATACCTTGAATGCAAAAGAAGCCAACCTGAAATATGAGGGAGAGATGGTAATTGGTTTATATTTCCATTTCATATCTACCTTATAAAAGATTTTTTTTGTGAAAAATGCTAAGTATAATGTAGGTGACTACACCTAAGACAGCAGACATTCTGGGAGACACCAAGTTGGGGAGGCCATAAAGAATATTTCTTTTAATTTAGACAGTTGTTTTCAGACGTCCAAAATTGAAGCACAGGATTAAATTTCCTTGAAAAGAGGATTCTTTATATAAACCAGTAATAGCACACTAGTTTTGTCATCCATTATTGAAGGAACATTATAATACATTGTTTCAGGTATATATCTACTGCACATACCTAAAATATATATTATTGTCATATACTCAAAAGTTAATACCACTTTGTGCTACACAATTTGGTAAGTTTTTGTAAATGGCAAGTTTAGGTTAAATTATTTCAAGTATTTGTTATGTGATCCAGTATACCTTTCATGTGGCAATACATGCATTTCAGCAGCACAAAGACATCTGACCACAGTATAGTACAGCCATAGGAACTGCAAGAAAGGCTAACAGAGATAGCACCAGTGGAACCATATGGATTTGTTCTAACAGGTCAGATTCAGCCTGCAAAACACAGGATGTCTAACTCCGTCCAGATCACCAAGAGACCATTTCAGCAGCCAGTAACCTTAACGTAAAAGTGATGCTGCTTTTCCCTGAGAAACTCATAAGAATAAAAAGGTAGCCTGCATAACTGTATGATACCTTACATCTGTTCACACTGCACTATTCTGACAACTTTACTGGTTTCCAGATATCTACCATCACCAAAATGAAAAGAGTATTGGAGGCAATGATCTGGACCAACCCATTTACATTTTGATGTATGACTTTAGAGAATTAAATAAGTAGCTCTTTGGCAGATATAATACATAGTGTCCTGTTAATAATAAACATTTAGAGCTATATGTATTGTCATTAGTTTTACAATACACAATACTTTCCAGCAAAAATGGTTTGATTATAACTTTATGAAGAATTGGACTTCAAAAGATTCCTACAAGCATTCAGAAGCGATCTGCTAATGTAATTTGTGGCCCCACAAATTTTAAAGAATTAGAAGCCTTCACCTAAATTATCAAATTGTACAATTTTCACAAATTGTGTATTTTAAGTTTTGCATTGTAATTTTATAGTCCTCATGCTGCTGCAGCAACAATTTGCACATCTTCCCATCAGTCTGTAAGTGCGCAAGACTTTAATCCATTTTTCAGGGTTAAATATACATAGTCCATGCACTCAAACAGCTGAACCTGAAGGAAATAACTCTCTAATCTTGGCGCACATCGTACCTAAAGGGTCTTTTAAAATGATGGCCATATTTTTATGGACAAAGAAATTCAGAGGAGGAATTACTTCCACTGCAGTCAAACGTAGGCTGGCTGCCTGCCCCTTAGCAAGGGCAGCTGCAAGACACAGATGCTCAGCATTTGGAGTTACAAGCGAAGGAGGGAAATCAACAACCAGGAATACACAGTGGTAAATTAAATAATACACATTTGGAATGTATCCAAAAATCCAACCAGGAAGATATTGGAAATGCAGAAGAAAAGGAACCAACAGCAGCCCTTGACCTGAGACAACAGTCTCATAGATCATAGCATAAACTGAACATTGAGAGGTTTGGAGAATTTTTCACCTTATTTCAGAATCAGTTTGCTGAAATTCTCAGCCAACTCAATACAGCTATGAATACTAAAACATTCACGAAGGGAAATTTGAAACAGTCTAGCATATACCTTCTAACAACATAAACTCAAAGGTGTACTTCTGTTTAAGAGGGGATGGATTGAGCACCCATCTGAAAATTTTTTTGTATATTAACTCATGGCTATCCACCCTCGAACCATAGTTTTTGGGACAGAACTGTAATAGATGCATTCCCAAAAATATGAATCAGTGAAGTGCTGAAGCTTTCTCTAAGCTGCCTGTAACACAGCATACAGGTCAGAATGATTTTTTGCTACTGCTTTTGGCTGTTTATACGACTACCTTACAACTTCTGGAGGCACACTATATACAGCAGTTATTTGTACTGACACAAGTACTTGACATCTATCCCAAACTTGAAAATAATGGAAATAAGGAAAAATATAGGCAAGATGAAATTGGAAGAGAGCACACACACCTTTCTGCTCATCTTATTTATACTCATAAGAATCTGTGCAAACATAACATCCTCTTGTGAACACAGAGACATGTAAAACTACTGTTATTCATTTAAATAAAAACTCAGTACTGGAGTGTAGCAATATTTCTAACTGAAGAAGAAATTCATAAAAATCTACACCTGCAGGGAATTAAAGAGAAAAGTTATTCCTGGCATTACATCAAACTTTTGAAGAATGCTGAGACACACTTATTATAATATTTGTATTCTATTATATGAATTATAATAACACCAGTATTAACCTTTGATTGAGAAATTAATTACAGTAAAATAAACTCATGTAATTAGAAAATATGATTCCACTGACCAAGTGGAGATGAGCTTAACTGTTACTATATCTCATTTTCTAAAACACCACTCATGGATATCTAGAAATCAGGTACATCCTGCAGCAACTGCAGCTGCTGGTGTAAAAGTCTGCCTTATACTAGGACAAGCATGGTATACTTCCCATAAATACCGGTATGTAAAGAAGGGGAAAACGTATCTTATGTTGACAATGGAAATTTATGCATATGGCACAGCTGCCATTTTGGATATCACTCAAATTCACAACTAAAAGCTCAACCCTTACTGCTTTTTGCTAATCAGACAGTTCTAATCTTGAAATCTGTTGTATACTCTATATCCATAAATTGTGTTAAGAGCATCAAGCAATGAACTGTCCCAAAAATCATGTGATGAAAACAAAAAAAACTCATGTTCTTTTATTTTGCATTAAGTGAATTCCACACCATCAAATAATAATTCTAACTCCATAACTGAGAAGTCTTGAATGCCTTGACCTCAGTATGAATGCCCTGGATCAAAAAAACTCCTCAATATGTCAGATGCTATTGAGCAACACAAGTTGTAACTAGCCACTTCTACATAGCGCAGCCTCCAGAGGAAATGAAACATTTCTCTTATGTTACTTTTTTTTTTTCTTTCTTTCTTTGCTATCAGCAAGAGAATATTGATAGTCGGGAAGCCTAGATTCTATTCCTAGCTCTGAGAAATAATAATGGTTAGAAAGGAGGTGGCAAATTAGTTTGGTCACTTTGAAAGGCAGGATGAGATAGTGGGTAAGATTTGGACAGACAATCATTTTTCAGTCCTACATCAGCATTTTAATTTTTTTTTTAATTTGGAAAATATGCTGCTTCCTACTTTCCAAGCATCATTTTAATTTTCTTGTTCCCATCTCTGGCAGCAGTCCTCTAGACAAGACAGATAGTTTGTAGAAATACAAGTATTTCCCTCCTCTTTCGTCCATACACTTATCAGGAAGATAACCATATTTGACCCAAGGCAGATATGTAGTCAAAATCCACTGGGCTTATCTTATTACATGAATTCTCCATTATGGAAAAAAAACCCCTGTAATCTACTTCATATAAATGAATTGGCTAATCAAGAGACTATATACTACATAGCTCAAAGAGATTCCAGTAAGGGGCTTATACTACATGTAAACCATGTTATAAAAGAAAATGAGTACTATGGCTAGAGTTGAGTAGAAATAGAAAAATAAGCATCCTTGCATCAATACTTTTTCAAGACTGTATGAAAGATTCTGATATTGTCAAAGTTTACATTCTGCACATTATTTTTTCCACTTCAAACGGATAAGCAGGAAAAAATTAACATTTGTTAAAACTGAACTCCAACAAAGCCATAACTGTGATGTAAGCAAGATCTGACTCAAAAATTTGATTTAATCATTCTGTAACTTCAGTTTTAAATACATTAAACTTACATTAAATCCATACAAAAGATGATCTCAGAAAGCAGGTGGGGAAAAGTGTGTAATTATAACATTGTGTTCGCTTGCTGAACGTACGCAGTGAAGAGTTTGAAATGGTATGGAGGAAAAAAGCTCAGGACCAGATGGCCGCCTCTAGTATTTGCTTACAGCGATTCCATATCCAACCAAGAGCAGCAAGGGTAAATGAGAGAAATTCACTTTAAAAAACTGTTGCCAAAAAGAGGCCTTTCTGAAAAGGGCTGTAACCCTTTTACTGAGCTCTTATTTTCTCTTACCTTTTTTCATTAACGTTATCTACGTTATTTAACCCAGGTCCTTGTTTCAGTAATGTGAAGCCTACAATCTTCATAAAGAGGGAAGGAAAGAGGACAGAACACTTGTCATCCCTCCTCCTCTATTAAAAGAATTGCAGAATATTACTAAAGGAATCTACACTACCAGCAGGTCCTTGGCATCCTGGAAACTGGTTTTAGAGAAGTTCAGAATTTCCTTCAATTTATTAGTTCACATAAACTTTTCTTCACAACTCAAGTGGTATACAGGAGTGATGACAAAAATCACTTATTCTTTGGACTGCTGTTTTAAGTATTTGAAAGCAACTGTTATTACAGTATGTATGTAATATTACACATTCATTCATAAAGCAGCCAACCATCTAGATGTATTCTTGTTCCTACATTTCTTTAAAAGGTAATTTTTAACATGGCACAACAGCAAAGTCATTGATAAAAGTGTTAAAAATTATACGGGAAAAAAAAAAAAATGCTTTTCTTTTCAAATATGTTACTGTTAAAAAAATCACAGATAGTGCTTCAAAAGACATAAGGGGAGGCTGGCTTTGTTTGACCATGTGCACCCCTGTATATTTGATGGATTTTTATTGTACATCCAGTTTCCTCTGCATGAAATTTCATAACATACAGAATAAAATTTCACAAATCCTTTCGACTATAGGTTTAACAGTGCTTTTGCAGATTGACAAAACCTATCATGAGCACTTACAGCACTTTTTTTTCAAAATTAAATTAACTAAATTTGACACTTCTTGCATGCTAGTAGTAAAGGCATTAAAATACCAAAATCATTAACATTAGAAAGCTGAACTGGCTGAAAGGTGTGGTTTTCAAGTAGCTTTTTTTTTTTTTTTTAAAAAAAACTGAAGGCTTCTAAAGCTTCTGAATTTAGAGAAGAATTATATAGCACAGAGCACATACCAAAAAAAGACTGTTACTTTGTTACTTTTTCCAAAAAGAATCAAAAAAGAATTTGTGCTGCCATACCTCAAAAACAAAAAAAGCAATTTATATGTTTAACACTTCCTTTTCTTGGCAATGAAAAAGAAAAAGCAGGAACAAAGGGAAGTACCAACCTTTCCATTTTATAAAATGGACAAGTAACAAAAGAAGATTGGGCAGAGTTACACAGGAAACCAGTTACACATCTAGCAATTGAATTCAAATACCTCAACTCTCCAGATGATGCTTTAACATTAGGGACAGTCTTAGCAATGACTCTCTCTCAAATGGAGAAGGTAAGACAGCAAATTTCCTTTTTCTACAAGGATATTAGAACATAGTACCTTGTTTCATTACTTCACTTGAAATTACTGAAAGCTCACTTCGGTTTCAAGGTCAAATTGTTCCCAGGATGAAGAAATTAATTGTGAGCTTTTCCCACCCCACTCCACCCCACCCCACCCCCCAAATATCAGCCAACCTGCCTCTCTGAACAGATGTGCATTTTAAGGGCATTAACAATACCTATCAAACACAATCACAAATATCTACAGCACTTTACATGGATAACAGTAGCAACATGATCTAGTCAATTTAATGGACAATCTACTATAAGAAAAGAAAGGAAAGGTTCCAAAGCAGAGCATTGCTCTGCATGAATTGCCACCAAAAAAAAAAAAAATTCAAATTAATAAAAATCCTACTCCATATAAAGAAAAATTCACTATTTTCTCCTTTGCTAGAAATGACAAATTGTAATACAGACAACTGTAATACAGTTGTAATTGTACAACTACCTAATCACAAAAGTTTGGATGCAAGTTCAGGCTGTTGATTTTTCCTTCTCTCCTTTCATCATATGCAAAGCAATCCTCTGCCTTCTTTTTCTTTTAGTAAAACATTATTTCATTGTCATTTTATTAGTAATAGTTACTCATACATTCTTTGCCATCTCTGACATTTATTCTCCATAGTTTTATTCTATTATGCCATCCTTTTATTGGTCACTTTACTGTCGGCGTTTCCTAGTAATTTCTATTTCTCAGGAGGAAAAAAAACCACACAAAAATATGATAGAACCATTAAATTTAGCATTCTTCTTCTCTGTGACTAGTACAGCAACATTTTCAAACAAGACCTTTTACAAAGCTTTCTTTTTCCTCTGTCAGCCATCCAGATGAAGTTCTTGCATACTTGCAATTACTCATACATTAAGGGACAGAAGTATTACGCAACTCCTTGAGCAGGAGTTCCTTTCATCGGAATACTACCTTCCCTGGTAAGTCATTCATTAGAAGACAAAGGACATAGCATGGTGCTAAATTAATGAATGGATTCTGCGGTTCAACAGGAGGTAGACAATCTCTAGTGATACATAAAACCCTTAATCCTTTTAACATAAAATAATTACTTTGTAGTTTCAGATCTATTTCTGAGTAGATTAAGGAGAGACTATTCATAGATACCAGCACATAATTTTGATCTAAATAAAAAAAGTGCAATTAATAACACTAAAGCAGAAGTTCATTGTTGAATGCTAAATCAAGACCATACAAGTGGTGAGGAAGCTTTAATGAAAAACCTAACGGTCTAAATGTGTTAAGAAACAGCTGTTTAAACACCTATACTCAGCATTAATTTCTGGGTTGAATATTAAAAATTGAGGTACTTTATAGTGGATAACTCAATAACTCACATGGAGGAAACTGGAAGTGGAATTAATATCTACATTAGAAAAGTAAAAATTTGATGTGTTTACCAAAATAACATTGTGTTCTCATAAAAACATGAGCATATCATGAAGTCTAAATTTTTACCTTATGGAATTAACTTCTGAAATTAACCTGAAATCAAATTTCTAAAGGCCTATGCATTTTTCATTCTTAGAAGAAGTGACTACAGATCTAAGGATGAAAACCACTTGAAAGTGTCCCTCTAAATTCATTTTAAAACACATTCCTTTAACTTTTTGTAGACTCAAGATTCACTGTAAAGACTTGAGTAAAAATGTGTTTCCTCCAGAACATTTTTACTATCAAAACAGTTCATTAAATTCAGGAAAAGTTCCATTTTCACTTCTTGGGAGATGTACAGACTTCAAATTACTTTGGAAAACAAAGCTGCTGTATCAGCTAATGAAGTTGTAATTTTCTCTCTCAGCCAAGCAAGCATGAGTTCTGCTTGAGAGCACAATACATTCATTGCTCAAAAAACTGATGTTGCTGTAACTTAACAGCTTCAGATAGATTTTTGAATCACTGAAGATACATGCCAATAGACGAATACACTAATACACTTCTTTGAGAAGCCGTGGAGATTGGGGGACATCCCAGAAGACTGGAAGAAGGCTAATGTCACCCCCATCTACACGAAGGGCTTAAAGGAGGATCCAGGAAATTATAGGCCCATCAAGCTTACTTCAGTCCCTAGGAAACTTATGGAACGAATCCTCCTGGCRGCTATCACAAGTCAAATGAAGCACGTGATTGCGAAAAGCCAGCACGGATTCAACAAGGGCAAATTGTGCTTYACAAACCTGATCGCCTTCTATGACAAAGTAACCTGCTTGGTTGATGTGGGGCGAGCAGTGAACATTGTCTACCTGGATTTCTCCAAGGCTTTCGATACAGTTTCCCACAGCCTCCTCCTAGAGAAACTGATGCGTTATGGTCTAGACAAGTGGTCTGTGCGGCGGGTGGGGAACTGGCTGACAGGCTGCACCCAGAGGGTGGTGGTAAATAGCTCCTTTTCAAACTGGCAACCTGTCACAAGTGGGGTCCCCCAGGGATCGATATTGGACCCAATGCTGTTTAGTATCTTCATAAGTGATCTGGATGATGGGATCAAGTGTACCCTGATGAAGTTTGCCGATGATACCAAACTGAGTGGGGAAGTGGACACTTCGGAAGGGAGAGCCACCCTGCAGGAAGACCTGGATAGGCTGGACGAGTGGGCTAACAAGAACCTTATGAAGTTCAACAAGGACAAATGTAAGGTCTTGAACCTGGGAAAACATAATCCAGGAGTGCAGCACAGGCTGGGATCTGCCCGGCTGGGGAGCAGCTCTGTGGAAAGRGAYCWGGGGGTCCTGGTGGACAAYAAGCTCAGTATGAGTGAACAGTGTGCTGCTGTGACAAAGCAAGCCAACAGGATGCTGGGTTGCATCAACAAGGGCTTCACCAGCAGAGATAAAGAAGTCATTATCCCACTCCACTCAGAGCCTGTCAGGCCACACCTGGAATACTGTGTTCAGTATTGGTCCCTGCTATGCAAAAAAGATGTGGACAGGCTGGCGAGGGTCCAGAGAAGGGCCACAAAGATGATCAAAGGACTGGGAAGCCTGCCATATGAGGAAAGACTGAGAGAGATGGGTTTGTTCAGCCTTGAGAAAAGAAGGCTTAGAGGAGACCTTATCACCATGTTCCAGTATTTAAAGAGTGGCTACAAAGAAGACGGAGAGTCCCTTTTTACAAGGAGTCACATGGAAAAGACGAGGAGTAATGTGTACAAGTTACTCCTGGGGAGATTCCAACTGGACACAAGAGGACAATTTTTCACAATGAGAACAATCAGCCATTGGAATGATCTCCCCAGGGAAGCGGTGGATTCCCCAACATTGGACACTTTGAAGATTCGGCTGGACAGGGTGCTGGGCCATCTTGTCTAGACCGTGCTTTTGCCAAGAAAGTTTGGACCAGATGATCCTTGAGGTCCCTTCCAACCTGGTATTCTGTGATTCTATGATTCACTAACACAACCGTAATTATATCTCTTGAACACAGTGGGACAAGAAAAATGCAATTAAAAATGAAAGTTCTACTTATTATGAAACTACATGTCATCTGAATATGCAATATATACTTCAACTTATGATCTCTCCAACACAGCTCACTTGTAAAATGAACATGGCTAAGGCATCAGCATATTCATCCTAAATTTATGAAGAGGCTGAGGATGGAAATATCATTCAGTTCTTACATAAGTGGAACCGTCTCCATCAGTACCGCCACTGATGGTACTAAAGGTTGCTAAACCTCCAATAACAATATCTCAACTAAGAGCCTAAAGTGGGATGACTTCAGGCCTCGTCATTTTCTGGTGTAGCCCACTTACTAACATGTTTTCTACAGTATAAAATACTTTGCACTAAAATAAACTTATCAGATTTAATCCCCCATCTAGCATTCCATTAAAACCAAGTCAAAGATGGTGATATTTGACCACCTATAAACTACATCAACCACGACTATAATCTTGTGCTATACTCTCTCTTGCTTGGTATAGAATCACAGAAACATTTAGGTTGGAAAAGACCTTTAAGATCAAGTCCAACTATAAACCTAACACTGCCAAGTCCACCACTAAACCATGTCCCTAAGCACCACATCTACACATCTTTTAAATACCTCCAGGGATGGTGACTCCACCACTTCCCTGGGCAGTCTGTTCCAGTGCTTGACAACCCTTTCAGTGAAGAAATTTTTCCTAAGGTCCAATCTAAACCTCCCCCGGCGCAACTTGAGGCTGTTTCCTCTTCTCCTATCACTTGTTACTTGGGAAAAGAGACCAACACCCACCTTGCTACAACCTCCTTTCAGGTAGTTGTAGAGCACGATAAGGTCTCCCCTCAGCCTCCTCTTCTCCAGGCTAAACAGTCCCAGTTCCCTCAGCCGATCCTCRTAAGACTTGYKMTCYAGACCCTTCACCAGCTTCGTTGCCCTCCTCTGGACATGCTCCAGCACCTCAATGTCTTTCTTGTAGTGAGGGGCCCAAAACTGAACACAGTATTCAAGGTGGGGCCTCACCAGTGCCAAGTACAGGGGGATTATCACTTCCCTACTCCTGCTGGCCACACTATTTCTGATACAGGCCAGGATGCCATTGGCCTTCTTGGCCACCTGGGCACACTGCCGGCTCATATTCAGCCAGCTGTCGACCAACACCCCCAGGTCCTTTTCCGCCAGGCAACTTTCCAGCCGCTCTTCCCCAAGCCTGTAGCGTTGCGTGGGGTTGTTGTGACCCAAGTGCAGGATCCAGCACTTGGCCTTGTTGAATCTCATAGAATTGGCCTCGGCCCATTGATCCAGCCTGTATCTGTAGATGTAACACTACTTAGTTTTACTAAACCACATAGAAGCAGTTACCAGAGGAATTTGGATCTATAGCAAACAGGAACTGAGACCAGATCTAGCAATTCCAGATTTGAACAAGCTTCTCCTGCCTGCCACCAGGTACTTACAACCCATATTTTGTGTAATCTCCCCTCCTCCACATTCTTGTAATATAAAAACAGCCTAGAACAGCAAACGAAAAATGTTGATTTGAACACCATTACTTCTAAATGTTCAGGGGCTGGCACGCTGAGCACAGCGCACTCTACTTTTACTTCCTTCAGCCACCTCCACTGACAAAAGCAGTTACAACCCATATTTTGTGTAATCTCCCCTCCTCCACATTCTTGTAATATAAAAACAGCCTAGAACAGCAAACGAAAAATGTTGATTTGAACACCATTACTTCTAAATGTTCAGGGGCTGGCACGCTGAGCACAGCGCACTCTACTTTTACTTCCTTCAGCCACCTCCACTGACAAAAGCAGTTACAACTGAGAAGGGGATGGCAGATTAGGTAGAGAAAGTGAGTGTACAGAGGTTATCCTGAAGAACTCTCACTACTCAAAAGTAACCTTGATTTCTTTCACTGCCCTCCATGTGTTCCCCAACTTAGAGGTTTGGCAGGCAGCACGCATGTCCAGGTGGTAGACAAGTAAACCTACTTGAATAGATTGTATTACAATGTTTTACACTAAACAGTTATCGGATTAAACGTATAAATAGTTGTGGGAATCCAGGACTTCCCTCTTTCAAATGATCATCATTCAGCTAGAAAATTATCTTTCCTCTTGTCTCTCCTCTGTGGCCCAGTGAATCCTGCAACCTTCTCTGAAGCTCTGTGCCTGTGCAAGCGGACAGTTTGATTAGATTGGTATCAGTGACTAGTACAATGCAAACAAATGGGTCTGCAGAACAAAATAGCTGGTGCTGAAACCTTAATATCCACACCCTGCAAGATTTTGCTTCAAACTAATTCTAAACTGGTTCCAAGGACTGAATGTGGATTAGCAATTGAAGTGCATTACCTGCATTTCTGAGTGCATGCTTCAGTTTAATTTCAGTAATATCATCCAGTTTACACACTCAGAGACCTTTTCAGAGTGCAAACAACACACTGCAGGGGGAAAACAACTGATACACTTCAGAGCAGGAGCCTGCTTTTTGAATTTAAACAATAATGCAGACCACCTTAAGAGGATCCAAGCACTGAGAGCAGCAGGCAGCCAAGCCTTTAGGGTACTTTATGTGAAGCAGGATATCATATCCCAGAAATCAAATGAATATCAACTGCTCCCACTATTTCAGTTTCCCAGACACGCTCTAACCAAAACGCTACTGTATAAAAGGTTGAGATGTCACATTTCATTGACAAATTAAATCCTATTGTGAATGTTACAAGTTCATAGCACAGAATGACTTAAGAACGCCTAGTTTCTGTGCACAGAATGGGCTAAAACACAAGATGCCAAATCAGATGAGGAATGTCCTCCATATGTACAAAAGCAGAACTTCAGGTGGCTATTACTTTTAAAGAAACTGAATAAAGTTAGCAGCCTCCAGAACCAATACACCGTTACACGAGAGCATTTTAGATAAAAATTTTACTCTGAAAGCTATATTCTCTATGAGGTCTGGTTAAAGCACTTTGATCATTTGCTGTCAACACAAAGGTAAATGCTGTTTCATATAGACCAGGGCAAACGTACATGTGTGTGCGTGTGTAAATCTATCTGTATTGACTGATTTATCCAGCTTAGAGGAAACAAAAAAGAAAAAAAAAAAAAAAAAAAAAAAAAAAAAAAAAAAAAGAGAAAGCCTACCATGCATTTTAAGTGGCAAATTCTTAGCAACGCCCCAAACCAAAAAAGGAAATGAAAAACAATGATAATATCTGGAGCCTGTCCAGCAGATATTAATAATGTTTTATCTTAGTTTCTAAACAAATTGCCCACTAAAGAAGTTAGTGCACTGCTATCAATAAACAGAGATTTGAAGAAAACTTCTAAATATAGACAAGAGCTTCTATCCACACCTAGCTTAGAAGAGAAAGTGTCTCACAACAGAAGGAAAATATTTACACAGTAACTTCAGTTCAGCATTAATATGCACCCTTCCTGTCAATTTCTGAACAATTTCTGCCTCACCTACTCAAAGCACTGTCACATTGTCAATAACTGAATCCATCTGCTGTGGACAAATAAGAGGCATAACAGTCCTAGGTCCTGAATTTGGATTAAGCTTCCTAGGACTGACGTCCTCCTTGAAATTCCAATGAAATTCCTGCCATTCACTTTCCACTTCAGTTGGAAGCTTTGGTAGAAATCAGGCATAGAACTGAAAGCTTCCAGTGAAATGCATTAAAGCTGAGCCATCATATGGTTACCAAGACTACAAACCATGACTAAAATATTTAGAAGTGTGATGCAAAAATAATATAGAATTAGACTTAGCACTACCAGTTTCTATCCTCTAACAGATTTCTAAAAGATTTAAGGACCCTTACTTCTGAATACATTTGATCATTGAACTTGGCTTCTCTTAAATTTTAATAGTTAAATGTGGCAAACATTTTTATTATTTTTTAAGGCAAGGTCATGTCATGTTTCCTTAAAGAAAAAGAATACCGTTAGAACAATTTCCTGAATGAAATGACCAAATATCGCCATCTGGATTTTGTGATAAAAATTACTGCTTAACTGTAATAAAAGGACACATCTAAATAGCATGACCTAAATACTCCTGCTGGGTCAAAACAATATTTGTTCGGATGATCAAAACTCATCTTTTTAGAAATGCGTGTATCTTATTGTGTGCTTTTTAATATATTTACATGCAATTTTTATGGCATAATATTTCACAGGCATTTTGCCTCAAATTCAACTGCTCATAGAAAAGAAGAAGTTGATCAGATTCAACACTCCTACCTGATCAGGCCACTCATTGAGCAAGTCACATTTCAGCATGAGGCAAGTTAGAAGAATCTAGGACTTGCTGAGAGAACATACAGGAGGAATCTGGCTACTAATGAAGTTTTATGTGCCATTAACAGCAATTCCGTTTAAGGCATATGGCTGGTAGCTGATAAGAAGAAATCTTATCAACTTCAGTCATCCATCACCATAAAGACTGATCCACTTCGAAGTGATTTTTGCTATACTCAACTACTAGATTCATAGATAGCCTGAAAGCCTTCTTACAGTGTAATGGCAACGTAAATGGTTGATGAAAGTCTAAAGCATTTTTTGGAAATGAGGTCAGAAAAGTACAAGCATAAGAGCAAATAAAAAGTTTCACTTCATACTTTTACAGTAAAGCATTGCATTTAATGTTATATTAACCTATTTATGTATCCCATTAATTCTGCTACTCTAGTTCTTGCAGTAAAAAAAAAATCTTCTAGGACTATTTCAAAAAAGTAAGGCAAGGTAGCATCTCAAAGATATTGTTGAATACAACAAAGCTAGAATAAACATAAATCCCTGGCAATTCATGCCCTCGTCACTTCAAGACAGCTTTCAATAGTTTTTGTTTTCCCTTATGTACTTTTTCTATTCTCCAGCCCAACAATAATAAAACCACCAAGCTTTATCAAAGAAGTTAACTTCAGCAAGTTGCCTTTGTTTTCCAAAACCCACTGTTTAGGTAAACATGTGATGGGATTTCCATTTAAGTCACCAGGATGGGTAACGTCACACTGGACATGAAGTTTGCATGTTTAGCTAACCTGTTTTTCACTGGCTAGATCCGTGGCTAAGTTCATCTGCAACTTGTAGTAATTCTTCTTCACATCCAACTACCAAGCTGCATAGCCTACATTTAAAAAAAGTACTCAAACACAGCAGTAAAGGAGGAGGAAGAATTCTCAATGCTCTCTAGGCCTCTGAACATGCCCTACACTTGAACATGCCAGACTTCGCAGTGAGATCAAGTCTATGGCCTCACTAAAAAGATTGATAAAGTAAGCAGCAAGTGCATTAGAATCATAGAATAGTTTGGGTTGGAAGGGACCTTTAAAGGTCATCTAGTCCAACCCCCTGCTGTGGGCAGGGACATCTTCAACTCAATCGGGTTGCTCAGAGCCCCCTCCAACCTGACCTTGAATGTTTCCAGGGATGGGGCATCTACCACCTCTCTGGGCAACCTGTTCCAGTGTTTCACCACCCTCAGCGTAAAAAATTTCTTCTTATATCTAGGCCTTCTACCCTCTTTTAGTTTAAAGCCATTCCCCCTTGTCCTGTCGCAACAGGCCCTGCTAAAAAGTTTGTCCCCATCTTTCTTATAAGCCCCCTTTAAGTACTGATAGGCTGCAATAAGGTCTCCCCAAAGCCTTCTCTTCTCCAGGCTGAACAGCCCCAACTCTCTCAGCCTGTCCTCACAGGAGAGGCGTTCCATCCCCCTGATCATTTTCGTGGCCCTACTCTGGACCCGCTCCAACAGGTCCATGTCTTTCTTATGCTGAGGGCTCCAGAGCTGGACGCAGTACTCCAGGTGGGGTCTCACCAGAGCAGAGTAGAGGGGCAGAATCACCTCCCTCAACCTGCTGGCCACGCTGCTTTTGATGCAGCCCAGGATACGGTTGGCCTTCTGGGCTGCGAGCGCACATTGTCAGCTCATGTCGAGCTTTTCATCCACCAGTACCCCCAAGTCCTTCTCGGCAGGGCTGCTCTCAATCCCTTCATCCCCCAWCCTGTATTGATGCCAGGGGTTGCCCCGATCCAGGTGCAGGACCCTGCACTTGGCCTTGTTGAACCTCATGAGGTTCACACGGGCCCACTTCTTGAGCTTGTCAGGGTCCCTCTGCATGGCATCCCGTCCCTCAGGCGTGTCGACCGCACCACTCAGCTTGGTGTCACCTGCAAAGCCGCTGAGGGTGTACTCGATCCCACTGTCTATGTCACTGATGAAGATATTAAACAGTACCGGTCCCAATACGGACCCCTGAGGGATGCCACTTGTCACCGATCTCCATCTGGACATTGAGCCATTGACCACTACCCTCTGGATACGACCATCCAACCAATTCCTCACCCACCGGACAGTCCACCCATCAAATCCATATCTCTCCAGTTTAGAGAGGAGGATGTTGTGGGGGACTGTGTCAAAGGCCTTACAGAGGTCCAGAAAGACAACATCTGTAGCCCTTCCCATGTCCACTGATGTAGTCACTTCATCGTAGAAGGCCACTAGGTTAGTCAGGCAGGACTTGCTCTTGGTGAAGCCTTGCTGACTGTCTCAAATCACCTCCATGTGCCTTAGCATAGCTTCCAGGAGGATCTGTTCCATGATCTTCCCAGGCACAGAGGTAAGACTGATTGGCCTGTAGTTCCCTGGGTCTTCCTTTTTTCCCCTTTTTAAAAATGCGGGTTATGTTTCCCCTTTTCCAGTCAGTGGGAACTTCACCGGACTGCCAAATATGACGGATAGTGGCTTAGCAACTTCATCCACCACTTCCCTCAGGACCTGCGGATGGATCTCATCAGGTCCCATGGACTTGTACACCTTCAGGTTTCTTAGATGGTCTCGAACCTGATCTTCTCCTACAGTGGGCGGCTCTTCATTCTCCCAGTCCCTGCATTTGCCTTCTGCAGCTTGGGCGGTGAGGCTTGAGCATTTGCCAGTGAAGACCGAGGCAAAAAAGTCATTGAGTACCTCAGCCTTCTCCATATTCCAGGTAACCAGGTCTCCCGTTTTGTTCTGGAGAGGGCCCACATTTTCCCTAATCTTCCTTTTATCCCCAACGTACCTATAGAACCTTTTCTTTTTGCCCTTGATGTCCCTGGCCAGATGTAATTCTATCAGGGCTTTAGCTTTCCTAACCTGATCCCTGGCTGCTCGGACAATTTCTCTGTATTCCTCCCAGGCTACCTGTCCCCTAGGCATCTGATCTTAAGCACAATCTGAAAATATCTAATTAGTACCCAAAAACATCTCAGTAAAAGGCATCACAGAGGATTTACTTTAAAAGCATGCTTGAAAACAAAAGCCACTTATTGCTGTGTACATTTGTGCACTCGTCAAAATTATAGAGTGTTTGGCCAGGTAAGGAGAAGTGGATTCAATATGATCTTCATCAACCTGGAAGTATTCAAGTCCCACGTCTCAGGAGAAATCCCTAAAACCATATCATATAAACCACAATTAATAGGCATGCTTGCACCACCTTACATGATCTGAACAGAAACCAGAGTATATACCACCTTAACCATAAATACATCACCATGTGGAGAAAGAAAAAAAAAGAAAGCAATACTCTAATTGAGTGATTACATTCTTATTTTACTTTTTTATTGTTATCATTTTTAAGGACCATGTACATAGTCCTCAATGAAGAATTAGTATACAGTCATCACCACTATCTCCTCCTGTAGCTGAAGTGTGTGCAATACTTTACCAGGACATCCTCTACATTAGGAAATTATACCAAATTCTGGACAGCACAGAGTGGACAGCATAGCCTTACAGTTCTGACTTGAGCATCCAAACTCTAGAGAAGGACAAGATTTCAGAAACATCCTTTTGCATTTCTTATTCCCTAGTTCAGGATCACCGACTATACAGAGCACTGGTACTGCAACCTATTATGAGGTGCCCTACTCCTTCCGTTACTAAGTTGCTCTACAATTGCCTCACCTAATTGTAGCTTGAATTCCTCTCATTGGACAAACACCTAAACATATGCTGGTATAGATAATTTATTCCTTCACTGCATGTAGCCCTAGCCCTGCAACTTCTAGGGTATCTAGAAAAGCATACATTACCTCCGTCAGTCAAAATAGATTTCTGCTTGTAATCAAGTATCTTCTTTATACTGTTAGATAACCTTGAAAAAACAGAGTAGAGAAAGGAGCTGTATTTCAAAGCATCCTGTCTGCTCAGTTTTATCATCCCCCACATTAATCTCCCTTGAAGAATCTGAGTCTCTAGTTATGTCTTTTATAGAAAGATGAAGATTCACATTAAAAATACTTCAACAGGATTAAAAATAAAAATTATTTTAGGTTTCATATTTTTAGTATATCAGTACCCCAGTGAATTTAGTAATTATGGATTAAATGCAATTTAGATTTCATTCTAGTTTACTACCAAAAGTAGAGGAGGGTCATATGGAGTTGATGATAACTAAAAGAAGGAAAAAGAACAAAATGTTTGAAGTAATAATTTGAACCACTGAAGTAAACAAAGACAAAGCAGCTACAATTACCAAGAAAAGTTTAAGCAGCACCAACCAAAAAAATACCTCTCATACTTTATTGTTAAAATAACCATATTCTTCAGCSTAGTGCACAAAAAACACTGCAATATAAATATAATTCATTATTCTAAACAAACAGACTCTTGGAAGACAGCGCAGTTTTGAGTTAAAGGCTTAACTTTAGATTCAGAATGCACCTCTGCCACTGACAAGATCTAAGAAAGAAAATACGTGAAAAAGCCTGAATGTGTAGTCAGCAGGACCTGATAATATGCAGTATTAAGGGAATTAGCCAATTAATTAGCTGAACAACTGTCAATTATTTTCATGAGTCATGAAAAACAGGCTAAGTATCAAAGGACTTAATAAAACAATCAAGTTTACAAAAATTTTTAGCAGAAGTTATAAAATAAAACCCAGAAATGAACCTTATACTTTAAGTAGGATTTTTTACTATATTACCTACACTTTTGCTCTACAAGCTCAAAAATCTCCATTGAAGAGACATTTACATGGCTCAGACACGAACACATACACATCAAAATCTAGAAAAGTTAAACAGAAATGTAAATATGCAAGATTCAGGACTAGACCCTGTCATAGTTGGCCTATATAAGGCAACTGGATAAGGAAAGTAACTGAACGTGCTAATTTTGTAATAGAGCAGACAGCAACAGCAATATGAAATTATTAAAAAGCCAAACTAAAAGCAGAGCAGAAAATAGTTTTTATCCTTCAAGCAGAAGATGCTATAGCCTACAACCTTGAGCAACTCTGTGAGCTCAAAATGTCATTCCACAAAGGGACTGCACAACTGTAATTGCCACTTATGTTATGATCTTGATATACAAATGTTTCATGCAACACAGCCAAACTCTGCGAAGCTTAATGACTATTACATCTGAAATTCAACAATAAGTTGTTTTAGATTCAGAAGAAAAGAACAAGAAAAAGTAACGGAATGGCATAATTAGGCTAAGGACTGCAACTGCTTAAGAGGAAGATGAAGAACTTGGGGTATTCCAAAATGGTATTATCAGATACAATCACCAGAAGAAAATAAAATCCTAACAATAAATCCTATTAGGTGGGAGAACAGTCTCCCCAGAGAAACAATAAAAGTCCTGCAACCACTTTAGCAATCATGAAGAAGAGTGTTGTCACGAAGAAGCCTGCACTGGCAAGGGTGCAAATCTTTTCCACCTCAAATTTCTGGGGTTATTTTCGGTCACCAAAATATTGCCAGTTTTTTTTTTAATTCCGTCATAAGAGAAGCAATCCACTCAATGCAAGTATCAATTTGCTTATCTTTCTTAGAACGTGAAGGACTTGTGATAATAGCATATAAAAATATGAGTTTCTCTATCTGAAATGCAGCTTTGAGGATCACTATAAAATATCTTTCAATTTCATGGAAATCCCTCATTATTGAAAGTTCTAACAAAAAAAGAATTGTTATTACATTTGATATACGCACCAAACATTAAAGAAGAAATTATTTCATATATGTATCTTACAATATCTCATAGCATTAGATGAAAAGATAACAATACTTTTTTATTATGCCTGCTTTCAGATTTATTAGAGCAAGAGGAAGAAGCCTAAAACAAATACCAGGTAAAGTTCCTTTTTTAGTTCTGATCCCTAGCTTAGCCAATAAAATGTGACCTTCAAAACACTTTTAAAAATGAAGAGAATAAATCTGAAGATCCAAAACAATAAAAAAACCCCAATGCTTTCCCACTCTAATTGTACTGACTGATTTTTCCAGAGCACTTAGAACTCAAGCAGATACAATCTGTATTTTCCATGTGGTTGCACAGGATGTGCTGTATAAACGGTTATAGAACAGAACAGGGGAAAAGATCAATTACTCTACTGATCTGTGTTATGACAGCAAGGTTGCCAAATGGAGACATCTAGGACAGAAAAGTTTCAGTAATCCAATTATAAAATGCTATCAGGCTGCTGTAAGCATCCTCTATTTCACTTATTGTATGCAATCACTGAAGGCATCAAGGTTTTCTATACAGATTTGTTAAAATAAGAACTGCTAGTTAATTTTGTCACGTTTCTCCAAAACTTTAGTTAATTAGGAATAGAAGAGGAAGGGATATAGAGGCTTTTGCTGCTTTTAAAAATCAGCAGAAAATAAAGAATTCTTGCAAACATTTTTTTCTCATTCTTTTTAGGACAGAGTAGAGAAAAAAACTTAGAATTGCATTTAAAGAATTTTACATTTTCAGGCATGACTTACCGCTGTTATTTCACTTCAAACCCAGGACAGTTATTTTAAAGCTTTAAGCATTGATTGAAAAAAACCTCTTCTCTCTCTACTGCAACAATAGATAAAATGGCAAATTACACAAATGGATATAAACCCTCCATTTAAAATACATCTTTAAAATGGCTTGAAGCCGAATCTACAGTCAGGACTGARTTTCCCTTCACAGATTCAACCTTTGCCACATCTCAATTTGAAGAAAGTTTTTAAAGAGAAGTCTGTACTTGGTATAACTGCCAAACATTTTCCTGTATGCTGTTTCAAAAGCAAAAACATGCAGTGCTCCATAGACTGGAGACCAAAACCAAAATTTTAATTATTAGAAGACCAAAAAGGCTTTATATTCAAGTTTAATGTTAAACAGAATTTCAAGAGATAAAGAGAAGAAACTTAAGTTTTAATTATCACTACTTTTTTGAAATAGTATCAGAGATCCCGAGAGATCAGGAATCTGTCTCTTATACTACACGTGCCATTGAATCTATGCTGAACACTGCCCATTTATCATACATCTTTTTTCTTCTTTTCTTTTTCTCCACTCACTCTACCATGTTTCTCACCATTTCTTTCTTTAAATTAAACATGCAGGCAGAACATTGATCAGAAGGAAAGAATGCTACAGATCATCAAAAACAGCATCAGGAGACAGAGGAAGAAACTAAGTAGTGCCCTTTCCATTTTGGAGCAACAGAGACCAAGGGTAGCAGGCTTTGCTGCACATTTTGCGGGCTCTAGCTCTGAAAGGATGAGAATTGCTACATTTATGGTGAAACACCACCATGAATTAGACTAGGAAAGGAATTTTAAAGCAGAACATACCATTCTGGCTGCAAGGGAAGGAACACGGTAATAATCATCAATAACCTTGAATAAACAAGATGGGCTCAATATGTAAACCCAAAGGAAAACAAGAACACATGGTGCAGAAACTAGAGGATCCTGCCAATCTATCCCAGTTAATTTCACATAAAACAGAGGAAAATATGTTCAGGACTAAAGATTCTCTCACGAAAACTATCACATTTAATATTCAAAGCCTTAAAAAAAAAAAAACACCAAAAAAAAAACCACAGATGCTTCTATTGATAAGAAAAAAAATAACCCTGGAAAAACTGTCAAATGCTACCTTCAGTCCCTGTCTAAATGGAAAAGACTATGCATCAAAGAATAATCTGCTCTTTACAGTCATGATGAGGACAAGAAATAACAGGCTCGAAAGTGTGGGGATTGAACACACAGAAATTTAGGTTAGATCTTTGGGGGAAAAAAAAAATCCTTTTAACAATAAGACACAGTAATAGGTTACCTAAGGAAGTTGCAGAGTCACCACCACTAAAGGCTTCCAAGGGCACATCAGATAGACATTTGTCAGGAACAATAAAAGCATAGCTGAGCTTTGGGATAAAGGATCAATTAGATTGTCCTTCCAACCCTGTCTTCTACAATTTCTCACAATTGCCGTAACTTCTACACCCAGTTGGGGAAATGGTGAGAGACACAGGGAGGAAAAGATAACGAATACTGATAGGGATACCAGTCTTGAAATACCTCAAAAATACTCAGGCAATCTAAGACATTACAGAAGCTTACATTACAGAAGAGTAAGATTACTACAACATTGTTATACGTCATCAGCATCTTTTTGAGTAGATTTAAGATCAACAAGATACTTCCACTTGAACGAAGCTGATATGTTGGTTTACACAGACAGCTTTCCTGTGTCAGATTTAGCAGTAATGACAAACTTACCTACAGAAAAATAGCTACTCCAATTGCGTATCAGTGGTTTAACTAAGCTTCTGAATCACCCACCTGAAAGCTCAAAAATAAACTTCACCTTCTGTGAGAAGTGCTTTTAATATTGCAAAACCAACGTTCTCCTTCTATGTGTTTCAGTCAAAAAAAATCTTATTTATATATATAAATATAATATAAGTTGCCATGCGAAGCAATTTATAATAAAAAGCCAAGTGGTATATATCAAAGTGTAATATTTTCATTCTGATTCCTTTCAATTTTTAATAGTTTTACCTACTTAAAATTTGTGTAAGATATACAAAAAACATCAGAAGGATTGGGAACATGCCTTACAGAAAATGCATGTATGTTAATACAAATATATTATCTCAGATGCTGTGGAAACAGTCAATTATTATTTTCTCCCATTATGAATATAGTTTCCAAGAGAACAATCCTTCTTCAGTTATGTGCTGCTATTTCCATAACCAGGAACTTTTTTTTTTTTACTTCACATTAAATAAAGGTACTGCTTAGCACCAGAATTAAAATCATAAAAGCAGTGTTTTCAAATCTAGTCAGCTCTTAAGTGTGAGCCATGGGAGAAAGTTATGGTGTTGCTCTTCATCTAATTTCCAAATTATTACATTTTATCTGTGGTCATTTTAAGGCAGTCCAATGTTTTCTATTTATCTCCTCAGTGGCGAAGGCCGTCATGGGTGTCCACAACACAGAAAAGTGAACAGCAGGATCAAAGAGAAGCAATAGTAATGTTTGTATGTTTACATATTCATGTTGGCATTCTAGAAATAGCTTCCATGACACCAGATGACTAATTATCAACTAATTCAAATCCATTCTCTAATAGTTCTTTAAATTTTCACAGATTTAATCAAATTTAAGACGGACCTCAGCACTTCTCAGTAATCTACCACAGGATAAAGTTTCTTTAGTTATCATTAAGACTCTTTTACTGTATAGGGCAATGTATTTTCGTAATTTAAGAACTTACATATTTTCCACTCCAAATACAGCTATAACGTAGTATTTCACAACCAACACAGAAAGTTACGCCAACGTTCTCTAGTTTCCCCATTCATCTTTCTCTGCTAGCAATAACTCGGTCAAAAACATCTAAAACCTCAACTTGGGCCTCTCCTTTCTGCAAAGTCATTATTTCGACCTTCCAGGCTCATACAACTGATCCAGACACCTCTAATCATTCAGACTTTATGCATACTTTTCTACGTTGTCAATGCTTTAAAAGAAAAACATTTAATAAAAAAAAAAAATTTGTCTTCACCAAGGATACTTTCCTTGCTTAAGCTCCAATTCCAACATCTCAAGTTCTTCTCATTTTCAAGTATTTCATTTTCAAGTACTTTTCAAGCACTCAAGGTTTTCAAAAAAGTTGCTTGGGAAAGAAGTTTCCTTTCTCTAGTCCTTAACCTCTCTTTCCATACAACCACCCTAACAAAGACACATACAAAGCAAGTAGGAAAGAGGAAACTCAGAAGTGACTTCTTTTCATCTCACTCTCTTGCAGTGTTCACATTGAAACAATTCACTGTATGTTCAACCATTTTCCCAACTTCCATAAAAGCTATGGCAATCTTATCAGTCTCTGTATAGAAAAACAGGTTCACTTCACACATTTAACCTCTATCATCTTTGCCTTTTACCACTGTGCTTCTGGACAGTATTGTGAACAGGAACGTCCCATAGCATAAGATCCTGTGCTCTTTCAATTCATATAATTTTCCTCAGAACAGTTTTAAAATGTTATTTCCAAACTGCTTACTGTAAGAAAGTTCAAGTTTCATCTTCCACATACAGATGTTTTTCTACAAAAAAACTGCTGTAGTTTTCAACATGAGGTTAGGGCAAGAAAACAAGCCAGACTTTAGCTGTAACATATACAACACAGACACATACAAAGCAATATTTATAATATACATACAAAGTATAAAAACCCTGAAAACCACGAAGTTACACTTTCCTTTAAGCTTGCATTTAAAGTGAAGCAAGCACTTACAATGTTGCACTAGTTTCTGTAAAGATGCAGTCATAGATACAGTATGTCTACATAAAACCAGTAAGTGTTCTGTCTGTACAAGCAGTATTTAGTCCATTGCATTAACAGAAAAATATTAAACAGGAATGAAAAATGGAGGTAAAAAGATGCAGAAGACTGAGAAGTGTTAGTTAATCAATTAAATCAGTTAAAAAGGGAAAAACTGAATAACAAGCTTTATGGAGGAGAAATACCAGCTTGAACTGTAGTACCAAATGGCTAGGCAAAATATATCCATTTCAATCCTGTTATGTACCACCTCTGCAGTAGAATTGGGAAACTTTATAGAAAGTAATTATATACGTCCATTTTAATCTGCCATTATTTTCTTGTTAGGAAAGCATTCCATTTAAAAAGAAATAAAGATTATTTCAGCTATCTTGGTAGCACAGCTGGCACTCCAAATGAAAGTGTCAACAAAAGTTGCAATGCCAACACATCATAGCAAGACAGAATCAAGAGTGTCAAACATTAAACACATTTTATTAAAAAACCCTAATAAGTTAAAGTTTTGAAAAGAAGTTAATTATAGTAGCAGATGAGCCACACATTACTGCCTACTCTTTCCAGAAAGAGGGAAAAAGAGAACGCCTAGTGTGAAGGTGTTCGGTTTTTACATTGATACCTAAGGGATTTATCTCAATGATCAGATTCTTTAATTTGGTAAGACCACAAAGTCAGACCACTATTTAGATACTTAAATAAGGATTTTACATACTAACTTTGGCCTTTTAGAATCATAGAATATCCTGAGTTGGCAGGGACCCACGAGGATCATTGAGTCCAACTCCTGACTCCATACATGGCAACCTAAAAGTTAAACCATATACCTAAGAGCATTGTCCAAACACTTCTTGAACACCGACAGGCTTGGGGCCATGACCACTTCCTGGGGAGCTTGTTCCAGTGCTTGACCACCCTCTCAGCAAAGAACTTTTTCCTAATATCCAACCTGAACTTCCCGTGACGCAGCTTTAAGCCATTCCCTCAAGTCCTGTCACTGGACACCAGAGGGAAGACATCAGCACCACCCTCTCTGCTCCCCTTCATTTTACTTCTTTAGCTTATAAGCCTTAGTAACCTACACAGTTCTTTAAAGAAAATCAAAACAAACAAAAAAAATTTTGACCATCCTTCTCTTTGTCCAAGCAGATAGTTCAAAGAGAGGCTCTGTTAGCAAAATTGTTCTTTCCCTCCCCTCCACCACCACAAAGCACAAGTCTTCTGGCAACGTTAACAACAGAAAACAGATGTAAAAAAAAATAACAAAAACAAAATTCTACAGTTTGGTAAAAAGTTATCTTCTCCCCTAAATGAAGTTATAGAGAAACTGTGAAGAGACTCTACTGGTTGGGCTAGCACTGGGTATAGTGTAGTAAGCTCTAGTAGCATTGAAACCTGAAAAAGGCAAATATTTACACTACACATTTTCGCACATTTCCCTGTTTAAATACAAAAGTTGCTGAAGATAGACTGTTGCTACTGAAACCGAATTAAAACTGCTCCTTCCTCCACATCACCCTTACCCAGAAGACACCGTGAAGAGAGTATCAGCACCTGCACCAGCACACACCTGCTGCCATCGCTTCAGACTTATTTATTAACTCTGGGCATTTCTTTTAGTTGGCACCACAAACACGGGGTTTAACTCCATTCTCCTGCTGGCTCCCCGCAGGCCAGCGCTCCTCACCCTCGGCTGGCTGCAGAGGCACCCGAGGCCCGCCGCGGAGGCCAGCCGAGCACGGGACAGCGGCCCTTGCCTTTATTTGCTCAAAACCAGGATGTTAAAGGCCCACGACAACGGATGGCACCCGCCTGGGCTCGGACATCACGCTGGGCACGGCGCACCCGGCGCTGCGCCCTGCCGCGGCGGGCGGCGCGGCGCTGGCTCCCGGCTGCCCTGGAGACGCCGCCGGCCATCTTCCGCGGGGCGGGGTGAGCGGCTGGCCGGCGCCCTCCGCCCCACAGGCGCCCCCCTCAGGGCTGGGGAGGGAGAGGAGCCGGCGGGGCAGGAGGAGGGCGGCCCGCGGCCGCGGCGGGAGGAGCGCGGGGGAGGCAGGGCGGAGAGCGCCGGGCGGAGGGGGACGCCGCCGGTGCCCGCGGGCGCTGACGAGAGGGAGGCAGCACGGCAGGGTAGCCCCAGCCCCTCGGCCGGGCGCGATGGCGAAAGAAGCGAACGTTTCTACCTCCTTCTTTTTCTGTCCTCCCCCGAGCTGGCCGCAGAGGAGGAGGAGGAGCAGTAGCAGCAGGAGGAGGCAGCTCCCGGCCGGCAGGTGCAGCAGCCGCCGCCGCGGTGCCCTGGTACCCAGCGCCATGTTCCCCCCGCCGCCCGGCCGCTAGCCTCCGCCGGCGAGCACCTGCGGCACCGCTGCCCACCTTCTCCCCGCTGATTGGGCTCGGGCTCTGGCCAATCGCATCGCCCCGGGGCGCGGCGGCTCTTGGGAAATGTAGTTCTTCTCCCGCTCGCCTCGCCGCGTGCCTGCTGAGGCAGTTCGACGCCATTTCGGCGGCGGTGCCGGGAGCGCGGCGGCGGGGCTCGTCCGGGGGCCGCCGCTGAGGTCGGCGTCGGTGCTGGGCAGCTGGCAGGCGTCCGCGCACTCAGCCCCACACGCAGGTGATGTATGATGGAGACTTGCTGTCAGCTTTGTCAGGGGCGGTATGTTGTGCTACGGCTGTGGCCCCGGAAGTAGTGGTGGTCCCCAGCCAGGTGGGGTGGGTATTTCAGCCCACCTGGCGTTGGGGTGAGTGGCTTTACCTGCTGCTCCAAACTCCCTGCCACAGCTACCTGAAGCACAAAGTGCAATCTCAAATCAAGACTCCGTAAAAAAACCTAAAGACCCTTCTTTTCCACACGTTTGCATACATGCACTTTTCAGATTTCACCATTCACACAGAAAGCCTTCTTTGCAGAAAATAATATTAATGTAATACACTAATACAATTAATTTGAATTTAATTCCCAGAGCATTAACCGTGCAGCTTTAATTTGATACTCTCGTTCATGATACAGTCTTCAAGCCAGTGATTGCATATTTTTTTTCCATGAAAGTACACACAGCAGTGTGTAATGTTAGGCTAGGTAATGTTAAATTAATGAACATATACTCAATTGTTTCTTCTTTTTTTTCCTAGAATTCCAAGTACTCACCTTATGCTACATTAGTTATTTACACACATCTGTGCTGAAGGCTCCGAAGACAGAACTATTCATTTCTTCAGAGATTTTGCTATATCACTCAAAAATTTTATTAATTTTATAATCAAAACACCATAATAAAATAGAAAGCTGAGGCACTGAGAGAGTATTCAGAAGTATCTGTTTATTTTGGGCACAGAGTTTGTAGGTGGTATTTTGATGCTAATATCAGATGCTAATTTGATGATACTGCTGACATCTTAGCACTGAGCAGTTAAAACATTAAATAGGCCATTGTGTTCCCTTCAGTTATATTTGCAATGTGCTTTTCAGAAGTTACTTATATCCATAGGAATTGTAGATCATATTCAAATAATCTACCAGATACTTAAGATTGATCTAAGTGTCTAAGGTCAGGAGAGTTCAGACCACGTGTTATCCACATCCATCAGATTCTGACTCTCATTGGACAATAATAATCAAAAGTGGTATGCAATCTGGGCCCCGCTTCTCAAGTATTTAGGAAAGTTGGCCCAACAGGCCTTGACTATAGACTTTGAGTTCAGACACCAGGACTGCCATAAGTCTTCAAAAACGGTGATGTCCATATGCCAACTTTTTTTTTTTTTTTAAGAGAAATCACAGATCCGGTCACTCCAGATCTCAGTCACCCAAAATTTATGCTGTTCAGTAAATAGCTGCTCCCCATTTGCAAATGGGGAAGGAGTGAGTTCAAAAGAAGGACTGAAAACAGAAGGAAATGAAAGTGAAGACAAGACACAGGAAAAGGGTCGCATGGATGAGTGAAGTGAATGTAGGAAGATTAGAGGTGAGAAGTTTTGTTTTTTCCGTATGTGTTCCAGTGTTTTGGAGGTCCAGTGTCTTCTGGGGCATTTAGACCTATCCTCCCCAATATGAGCTGGGTAAGAAAGGGATGGAGAAGTCACTATACCTCATCTTTCCTGTCTTTTTTTGTGAACTAAGAAGAGAGAGATCCTATTTCAGTTATGGAACCCCTTGTGCTACTGTTAATCTCTGAGGCTCCAATAACCTCAGACAGGTGGGGTGTTTTTTCAGATAAGAATATGGCTTTTAGTTGAACTGGCCTTTTTATCACCTTGAAAACCCCTATCTGTTTTCAAACATCCACTTACAAATATTCTAACACCACTTTCTAGGGTGTGGCTAAAAGGGAACAGCAGGAACAACTTACTGGGAAGCAAGACAGAGCCATATGCTTAAGAAGCCTACACTTCCAAGATAGTTTCTCTTATATTATTTGTATTAGTACAAATGCTTCAACATGACTGTGACAAAAAGTGTCTCAGTATTCCCACTATCAGTACCCCTATACTATAGTATAGGGGTACTGATAATTTCTGTAATTAACCATATAATAAGCTAAGTGACCTGGTGAACATAGTGTGAACATAGTATTGCAGGCTATACATGGTATCTGTCTCCCCACTCCCCCCCAAAAATGGGGACAAGGATAGTAAGTGATTAGAAAAAGAATAAAATAAAATAGCCATTGTTATAGTGGATTACAGAGGTTTCTAACACAGACCTCTGCTCTATAGAGACAGGATATACCTACCGATCAAAACTGTCTCTTTTAAAAAAGACCTTTTTTCCTTCTCTTCATTTAGGAGCTAAGAATTCAATAGAAACTTTGCACTGGATCAAGAGAGGCATATCTTAATTAGTGTGCTAAAAAAATAACATTTCATTAAAAAATCTCAGGCCACTCTTGCTGAATCCAGAAGGTGATTTCATTGGAACCTTGTTTGGAAACTTGTTCGTCTCCTCCTGAGCCTAATAAACCTTGGACCTTTCACGTTTTCACTGTATGAAAAGAGCATTAAAACTACTGAGAACATGAAAACCACTGGGAGCTCTTCGTTCCCTGAAAAGACTAAGAAATTTCTTTGACACGATGCAACTCTAACTATCAAAATCCTTACATTTATCTTGAATCAAAAATCTCCATTTTCAGGCACCTGAAGTCCTGACCCCAAGCAGGAAACAGCAATATGGACAGCTTTACTTCTTTTCTACTCAGATTTCTAACCAGAGTTCCATATAAATCAGAACTTTAATATGCCTGCCTTTTTTCCTAGCTCACTGGATAAAGAAGACTTCACACAGCTGATGCAATAACTGGGATGTACTATGCCACAAGTGACCCAGTGAACCTGCAACTGTAAAGTGTTTTCCGATGTATTTTGTACTCTGAGGCTCTCTGGAGTGTATGCTGATAGAACTAGCCTCATAGATACTATATACAGGCATAGCTGCTGTATCATGACATGTATGAATATGAACCTGGTAAGGAAGGCCTAAAGTGAAAAGAAAACATCCCTTCCTTCTTCCTCAAGGAATGACAGAGGAAGGACTATAAGCGTGGAAAAGTGCAGTGCTGGAGAAGGGGAGATTAATGGAAAGGATTGCATGAAATCTGATTGTTTTACATTTGTTGTGTTACTGTTCTTGAGTTAGCTCTGTTGAGTTAGTTCTGTTATAAAATTATGAAGAGAGTTTGTATTTGTAATAGTGTGCATATATCTGGCCCAAATAACTGTGTATTTGGGATGAGCATCCCACCCTTAGAACATTTTCTGGTACTGGGATGCAAATGCAAGACACTGGGACAACAAGGGCGGTACATTTTGCGTAGAAGTCTTCTTAAGGTTTAAGAGAGAAAAAAAGTGACCTATGCATTTCTTGCGAACTTAAACTTTCCTGCAAGATGTGTTAAACAAGAGTGTTTAAAAGCCTTCTGTGAGCTGGAACACTATGCTATTTCTCATTATTACATGAGCCCTCCTAAGAGGTGATACAGTAACCAGTGAGCAGAGCTGTGGGAGTTGGCTGGAGTGGTTATCAGAGCATGAGGCTCAGGTAGCAGAGACAGGATGAGTGCAGGAGCAGGCAATGGAGTGAGGGTGCCTAAAACAATAGCAAATGAAAACAGGTAGGGGAGCAAGCAGCTGCCCAATGTGTGGCTCTGGAGACAGAGTGTGCAGTGAAGCTTGGCTATGGAGAGTGAAATGAGGAGCAGCTAACATCAACATGACAAACCAACAGATCAGATTAGCTCAAGTCAGACCTTGCAATCCAGAAACACTTTAAAAACTTTAAAGAGTGAGTGAAGATTATTGCATGAGGGGAAAACAGTAGCCTAACAGTTCCCTAGAAGAAAAAAAAGTGAACTATTTAAAAACGTTTTAGAAACACTTTAAGAATTAGTTAGTCTTATCTTGTGTGCCTACTTTGTTAGCTTTTTTTTTTTCTTGTAATAAGAATATTCTTTGTGTTCGTGAGTGAGGAAAATCAGCTCTCACAGAACCAGAAAGTTTAATTATCCAAAGGTTTATAGGTGGAACTCAAGCCAGCGTTTTTTTCTTTTTAAGTAATCCCCTTAAATTTAAACCTGACCTTTGTTACAGCCAATCAAGTCCTGACAGAAGAGTTATATGAGTTAGGCAGCCATATCCAGTCATATTAAAAAAAAAAAAAGTTACTGCTGTGGTTGTCAGGTATCATCTGCTACTTCTTTGAGTCACCATTAGTTTTATTTAGGGTATTTTTGTTGGACTTTTTTTTTAATTGGAAAAAATTTCCACAAACCCCCAACATTTTCTGCAGGAGTACAGCATTACATCCTCTAAAACTACACACCCATTCAACAGTGTGGTTTTGTTTTTTATCAAGCCCATCACTGGAATGTTTAGTTACGATAGCAGCCTGGCCCAATGAGAGAAATGTCACGAGGCGTATGTGCTACAGCTTCATGGAAAAAGGAATTGCATTTGTTAAGTACAATTTAATATTGAACTGACCTGAAACGAAGCAGTTTGGTCATTTTATTAAGCTATGATGAAACATCTTAGCTCTGGGAATGCTTACGTGTTTCCTTAAAACTAATGATGCTAAAATATTTTGGTATTTCTTAAATAAAATTTCAAGGATATAAAAAAAGGTAAATCTCATTGTGATTTGGGATCAAAATAAATAATACGTCAGAACTTTCTGCAAGAARTTCAGAGTTCTGTTCTA
Organism: Phoebastria nigripes; assembly: GCA_035582835.1. Classification (NCBI taxonomy): domain Eukaryota; kingdom Metazoa; phylum Chordata; class Aves; order Procellariiformes; family Diomedeidae; genus Phoebastria; species Phoebastria nigripes. The sequence continues at coordinate 299,457 of JAYKAV010003216.1, read as the reverse complement.
ATTCCTATATCTGAAATTTGGAGAGGTGATAGGCTTGGAAAGTGATCCATATTACTATAATGCTGTTCTTTAGGAGATGGGTGTGGTGTGTAGGTTATGATACAGACAAAGTGTCAAAGGCAGTAGCAAGCAACTTCCAAGAGAAAAGATTACAAACTTCTGGACAAACACAGTTTCTTAAGGACAATCTTTTACTACTTCTATGTGGTCATTTAACAGTCACAGGTCAGAAGTTGCAAACTTTAATGTTGAAAGATGGATTTACTCCTACAATCAAATGGAATGATGTCTTCTCTTCTGGATTTCAGCTGTCAGCCTTCAGAGAGCTCTTTTTCATTCATGGCCCATTGATCTCTCTCTAACCAATGAGCCGCATCACATCCAAGTCAGGTCTGAAGGGTGGTGTACTGAGTTATATTTTTTCTTTCTCCTATTAAAGATGAAGCGTGCAAAACAAAACCTAAGAGTTGCTGGGAGATGCTGCCTCCCAGAGAGGCAAGTTGCCATTAATCAATTGCTGTCATTAATAGGACTATTACCTCTCACAGATGTGCTTTTCAAGATACTGAGGCTCTTGGGTTTTGGCATCGCACAGATCCTAATGCATGGCGTTAGAAAAAATCTGCTCATGGCATATGGTTGGCAGTAGTGTAGCAGTTGTTGATTCCTGTTCTGGACTTTGTTTACTCTGAGTAAAGAAGATAAAACTACCTAGCTACCTGTCAGCCATCCAAGCTTACCAGTTTACAGAGTGAACTATTACATTCCTCCTTTTTGTCTTTTTTTTTTTCCCTAAACAAAAGAAAATGCCTTCTTAAATTGAAACCACACTAACAATTTTTTCATAATCTTTTCTTCCTGAACAAGCACTGATCCTTTCTTGGGAATACAGCTATAGTACTTGAACAAAGCATGCTGTGTTCACCGTTGCACATAACTTTTATTAGCATGCTTTATACCCCTTTTGCAATATAAAAGATAAGTCCTATGAAACCAGATTGACTACAAAACCTCATACCGTCTTCACTTTGGTATTTTTCATTACATTTAGTTTTAGTAAAATTCTTATTTTTGTATACAATTCAGGTGATGTAAATTTTTACCATCRTTGTCCTATTTCACTGGCTTCAACTAAGACTCCAAGAAATATTATACAAAAAATTTCTGGATGGAATTGAACAACAAAATAATTTACATCTACACCAACACACCTTACATTTAAATTTCTTCTGGTTTGCAAACTTGCCTTTTGCTTTGTTCATAAATTAATTTCATATTATTATGATGAATGCATTGCATGTTATCTTGGATCAACAGACTCACATACAGAAGAGAATAATCTATATATTCAGGAAAATTAAAACAGCAATCTAAGCATAACCAAGAATTTTCTTAGTACATATTATATTTAAAGATATAAGCGTAGATGTATATAAGTGTATATCAGCAATGGGGGTGCTTATATTTGAGAGCAGGATCAAAGCTCAGATTGCATTACTGATTTGTCTAATTTTGCACCCATATTGCTAAAACACAAGTAGTTATGGTTAGGGATCCTGACCCTCGTTAACAACTCTCAGGCTGTTACAGTACATCTGTAGGATAGGGAGATGGGGGTATAAGCAACAGGGATGACATTTAGACTTCCTGGGATTGTTCAAACTGTCAGGCACTAAGAAACACTGTGAAAGTATCTCTTGGGACTCTAAAAGAAACATTTTATAAAGAAATGGAGGAGGCTGGAAAAAATGTGATAGGCAGGTAAATAACACATAGTGCTGGTAAGTTAGTACATGCAAAAAAAATTTGTAAGCAGACAGAGCTTTTATCTATCAAGAAAGTATCAATGCAGTGTGCTTCTCTCTTTCTCTGTGCATATGTGCACTTAAAAACTAAATTAGGAAAAGAATTTATTATTATGAATATATGTATAATCGGATCTTTGTCTTCATAGTTGTATTTTGAGTGGATTCGGATTTGGATTGGTTTCTTTCTTAGCCTTGTTACAAACCTTGTTTTGGTTTGATTGTTTAACATGGTTTTGGCTAATGTTATTCTGAAACTTACTTTATCTGTAAGCAGTGGTGTATCATCTATATCATAGAAGTATTTTTAACCTTGAAGAAAAGTTACAGACATACATCAACAATATTGGATTGTGAAAAACTTGAGTTAGGAAAGTGAAAACCAAAACATTTAGGCAAAATGTTTCAGTTCCCCAATAAGCAGCAAAATCATTTGCAAATAATGAATATGGTTTTTAACTACTCTATAATAACTGCAAATTCATACAATTTTCCAATTAATTTAAAATTTGCATTTTATTTTGTCTTTAAGAAGTTTGTATATTCAATAGCTTAAATAGGTTAGAATGATGGTGAAGCTATATACTTGATTTGTGGATCAGCTGTCCAGTTCTTGCTCGTGAACATCTGGGGTAAAAAGCTTTTTGAAATTTTCCGTTGTTGGCAAATAGTAGCAAAATAAACTTAAAAACTCTGCCAATGGTCACCTGTAATTCTTAAAAGAGTGTCACCATAACCCATTCCCTCCCAACAACTACGCTATTTTGTATGAAAATTCAAAGTTTGAAAGTTTTGTATGAAAATTCAAAATTCGACTGTCTAGAGCTTGACGACTTTGGAGATGACAAAGTCGAGTGCTTATGGGTAAGGATAAGGGGGAAGGCCAACAAGGCAGATATCCTGCTGGGAGTCTGTTATAGGCCACCCARCCAGGATGAAGAGSCVRATGAARCRTTCTACAAGCGGCTGGCAGAAGTCTCGCGATCGCTAGCCCTTGTTCTCATGGGGGACTTCCACTTCCTGGACGTCTGCTGGAAATACAACACGGCAGAGAGGAAACAGTCC
>JAYKAV010003216.1:273012-294882 GCA_035582835.1 Phoebastria nigripes | reverse complement strand
TGATTGTGCCCCTGTACTCGGCACTGGTGAGGCCCCACCTTGAATACTGTGTTSAGTTTTGGGCCCCTCACTACAAGAAGGACATTGAGGTGCTGGAGCATGTCCAAAGAAGGGCAACGAAGCTGGTGAAGGGTCTGGAGAGCAAGTCTTATGAGGATCGGCTGAGGGAACTGGGACTGTTTAGTCTGGAGAAGAGGAGGCTCAGGGGAGACCTTATTGCCCTCTACAACTACCTGAAAGGAGGTTGCAGCGAGGTGGGTATTGGTCTCTTCTGCCAAGCAACTAGCGATAGGACGAGAGGAGATGGCCTCAAGTTGCGCCAGGGGAGGTTTAGATTGGACCTTAGGAAAAAATTCTTTGCTGAAAGAGTGGTTAAACATTGGAACAGGCTGCCCAGGGAAGTGGTAGAGTCACCATCCCTGGAGGTATTTAAAAGACGTGTAGATGAGGCGCTTAGGGACATGGTTTAGTGGTCATGGTGGTGTTGGGTTGACGGTTGGACTCGATGATCTTAGAGGTCTTTTCCAACCTTAATGATTCTATGATTTTATGATAGTTTGGCATTTGATTATGAAAAAGAATGTGAAATTGCTCATGCATTTTAATACCTCACTCCAGAATCAAGACCGAAGTAAATGTTTGATATGAATCATGGAGTATCCTGATTTGGAAGGGACCCATGAGGATCATTGAGTCCAACTCCTGACTCTGCACAGAGCAACCTAAAAGTTAAACCATGTATCTAAGAGCATTGTCCAAGTGCTTCTTGAACACCAACAGGCATGAATGAATGTCAAAGTGATCCCTGCCAGGGATCTAGGGTGGATTCATGTCACCTAATTCTGTTTGAGTTAAATCTTTCTAAACTAATCAAAGATAACAGCTATTTTAGATAACTTTTTTGGGAGATCAGATGAATCAGTCTTTGAGAGCACTTATTTTCATTGACAGTATAGGCAGCTTATTTCAGAGTAGTCATCAAACTGTTGGTAGGTAGAAATTGGGACAAATGAACAACATTCGTGGAAATATAATCTATAAATTTAACACTTTGGGTGAATGAATGGAAAGTGATCTGCATTTTGAAGTACAGTCACTACAATTACTTCCCTGAGAACCCTGAACCTCGCATTTCCTAATGGTTGCCTGGAATAGGAGATTTCTCTTGCCCCACAAAGTCTGGCTTTTGATTTCTGGAGATACAATGGTAAATATATAGTTGGTATAGGACCTATGAGGAAGACAGGAATGTATTGAGGGACAGAGTGCACAAAAATACTAAAAATTTATAGTATTGAAAAATTATAGTCCCAGTTTCAATTATTGTCTTGATAACGGTCATGGTGGATGCTAATTTAGGGACATGGTGCAGCATGCCGAGATCACAGGTCATTTTTTACTATGTCTTGAGGATCATCAAAATTAAGGACATGTGAAATACTTACTAGTCTTAGGTATGAATATTTCATTAACAAATGAAAAGAGAGGAGTTTGAAAAAATCCAAAGTCAAGTAGCACAGGTGGTTATTTCAGTAACAGTGTCTTTTACATGTCTCCCTGTGGAAAGTTTTAAATAAAAATGACACCTTTGAGAATGCTAGTTATTTCTTCTCTATGAAAGTTAAGACAAACGTACATCATTTCCACATCAATAATGAGTCTTTTTATCGCACAAAATAAGGTTTAATCTGTTCCAATAATAATTGTAATAGAGTATTGCAATGCTGTTTTACATTTAGATACTAAATATTTCTGTTAAACACCAGTTCAAATTGTGTACTTTTCATGGAAGAACAAATTAATGTTTGATTAGTCAAAAGAATATAATTCAAGGACTACTGAATATTGTTTAGTTTATTGTGGCTAGTCAAAACAATTTTTAATCAGTAAAGGTGACAAGAATATCAGATGAAACTGAAAATAAGTGTTTAGTCTCTTTAAATAAGCCATTACAGAGTTAGTCAGCTGCAATAGCAACATTTCAGTTATAAATAATCTCTTAAGGAATGATATTAAGAGAGAATTAATGTGCATTCACCTAAGCATACTCTTAGGTGAATGCTGATAGCACACAAAATTTTAACTGCCCCTTTTTAGTACTCATCACTTTCAAACTTTTTTGTGTGAGTATAAAAGGTCCAATTTTCTCTAGAGACTGTCCGATGAATGAAAATACAATAAAGAGCCCTAGACTCAGTTTGTGAGAGATGGCTAGATCATGGATGGATAGGCAATATATGAACCTCTTTAAGATCCTAGAAAAAAAACCCCAAAGTTCTTCAAAGAGGAAGCAGGATTCTGCTCTGTAAGAAACTTCTCTGTGCTGCTTATTGTTTTAACCAAAACAATAAGTTTAGTTAAAACAATAAGTTCCAACTTTCAATAGCTCTCCCTATGGTCTAGAAAAATCAAATGGTTCTAGCAAGACAAAAACAAAACATGGTAACTTAAAGTGAAGTGTATCTCTCCGGCATAACAAAAATAGATGTGTATTGAAGCTTTTTGCATAAGACATTTTCAGAGGAAAAGGATTTTGTCCGTTTAACTATCTTAAATATTTTACTTAATAAAGTAAGCAACAACATAAATATGTAAATTATGATATTCATCAAGCATATGAGGATAATTTTAAACATCTGATATTAAGCGAAGGTAATGGAAACATTTTAATGACCTATAATAATCAGAGTAAAATATTATAATTTTCTTCATGACTTCTTTTGCATCCCTATGGATATTTATTCCTCACAGAAAGCAATTCTAACTGACTATGGATAGAAAATGACACTGAATTTCCTAGGCTTCTAACTATTATTATTTTAATACTATTGTTCCTGAAAGATCACATATATCAAACTACTGGTATGTCTCCTACTTTGTATTTAATATGGGAAAGATTTTTGCTTGATACCTATTTATTTCCTAAAAAACTCATCAATTCCACTGGAGACAGGCCTTAGTCACACTCCTGAAAGACTTCAGGAGAGATTCTCCAAATGGGAAGACTAGTAGATGATACTGTTGGGATGGCAGCTCAGTTTACAGGCTATGAGTGTCTCCCAGTAGCACTTCATTTTTATCATTCTGAAATAATTTCAGCACTCTTTGAATGCTGCAAGCTATTTAATACTCATACTAAGAAAAAGTTTTTCTCCACTGAACAAGTATTTCAAGCTATCACAAGGCAGTCTTCTCCCTTACATATAGATAAATTTTTAACATTTCATTTACATGTATTTTAAAGTTTACCTATATGGCTGTATTAGAGGGAAGAGAGGGAATATGGTATCAGAAGCCTTGTGGGCAGTGAGAAGACCCTCCCTTCACTCTGCTTCCCCTGCTAGTCTGTGAAGACATGGGACTGATGTACAACTTTTTCACTACATCCTTCTGTTTCGCTAATATGAGTTGGGATGATATCTTAAAGAAAAAAAATGATAGTACTTGTAAGAACTGCCGGCCTGCAGCTTGTGAACTTCGTAAGATTAATCAGTACAGCCCTCCCTAACATGAGGACTAACATGCCTCCATAAGCCGCGTATATCGAGAGCTTCAAGAACCACTATTGCCAGTCATACATCATCTCTCTCGCAGTTAGCTGGTAAAGACAACCTCTCACCTCACCCTTTCCCCATCCAGCTTTAATATACTCTCTGACCTCTTATAGAAAATTGTAAACCATCCATCTCAAACAGCTTGTTATAAACATCACACACATATCCTACATAATGATTCAGCTGTTATCTGTGGAGCTGTGATGCAATACCTGATGCTGTTATGGTAAGACCATTGCCAAAGCAGAGTTTAAATGCTTGCATGATTAAGCAAAGTCTGCCAGATGTGATATTTAATAGGTTCTTAGTTTTGTGAGCTTYGTTACAGCTGCTGCCACTAATAGAATCGGCTTCACAACATGGGAGGAAATCCTTCTCCTTTTGAAATGTCATTCTGCATCCTCTTGCATTTTTTAAAAAATATAATTTACATTGATTTATTAAACTTGCGTACCATGTTCTAATAACAGTAAATGAAAGCCAAAACATAAGAACAAATTTAGAGAGCAGTTACAGGCTAGAAGAACAGCAATTACATGTGACCTAGGGGTTATGTTAGTAACTCATATAATATGACCTCTCATTGCCATGCAGTAGCCATGTGGTGGTTCTCTAACACAATTCTTCCATGCATAAGCAAAGATATATAAAATTGAATTTTTATATATCTTATATAAATTCAAATAAACTTATTTGAATGAGTATTACTGCTTTTCTATAACAACTAGTGAGACCAAAATTGGAACATTATATCTACATATAGTACCTACACTTCATGAAATGCGGTTAAAACCAGAATAATGTATAAAGGCTAATTATTCACGAGATTAGCGTGAGCTCTAGCTTATCTTACACTTGTGGCTGAGGAAGTTCAAACTATTTAATTCCAAAGAAGACTACAGCATAACATGATTAGTCCACAGGTATATGTGTAGAGAAAAGACATCTGACAATAGGTCTTTAACATATATAAAAAAGACATTAACAAGAATCAGTGGTTAGAAACTGAAGTTAGATTCATTCAAACAAAGTAAGGTGCAAAATGTCAACAATATTAGCAGTGTGCTATTTGAAAGGCTTCTCTAGATATTCTCTATCACCTGAAATCAAGACTGAATGCCATTCTTACAGTTATATTGTAGTCCAAACTTACAGCTTGTTTCAGGAGTGACCAAATGAAATTCAGTGGCCTCTTTCAGATAACTGAAAGCATTTTATAAGAGTACTCTTTGCATTTATAATCTGTGTGATATTTTAATACAACGGGTTACCTTGAGTTTTGTTTTGTTAATGGATATTTCAAGTTTTATTTTCAAAGCTTTTAACCTTCAAACACTGAAAAAAGGTGCAGCTTTTAAGAAAAAGTCAACAGTAAAGAAGCTGAAAAGATGTCTTTCAGCTCAAGGACATTTATGGAAAGTAAAATTACTTACTTGATTTTATTTGTAAAAACTGTCTGAAATATTATGTCAAAACAAATTATTCTTGACACAAACGTAATCAGAAATATGTAAAAATGGTTGATTAAGCAAGAGATGTCGCACTTGTTTTGTTTCACTCAGACTGTAGTCATAATTTCCTAAAAATTTGCCTCAGTCTACAAAACTTCTTGGATATGTTTGTTCACTAAGTATTGCTGACAAGTTTCTCACCAAGCAATTGTAGTTTATATGTACTGTGGTATAGGTGGAATCCAGAGGACAGAATCTGTGACRAAACAAATTTTATTCAGATGATCTAGAACAAAGAGAACTGCAGGAAGGAACAACTTCTGTTCCTTCATTTTCCAAAACTTTCCAAAGCTTGCCGTGATTTGGGTGTGATCACCAGTCCTACAGAATCAATATGCTTAAGTCCTTGAGATCTCTGTTCATGATAAAAATTAGCGCAGACAAAAGTAATGTGTTCCAGACTTACCATTTACACTACGGTGATTTTTTAATTGATATCAATAGATAAAATTACTTGAATGAAGCAATTATGCCTGGGAACATATGTCTGGTACCAAAGTAACTATATTCTTTATTTCTGCCTATATATAAATTAGTATATGATTTGCATAGATATTTAACATCTAAACAGAGTATAAAAAGAAAATGCTAACTGTGCAGAAAAGGTGTGTTGGGATTAAAACCCAAAAAAGACATTATATCTTAAATGTTCGTAGGCTTCAAATCAGCTTTTACATCTAAAGTTTTAAAACTGGACTGAAATTAGTAAAATATAATCAATATTCTCACAATCTAGTGTCCTCCATCATTCTTTAAAAATTTAATTAAAAGATGGGCAATGAATCTTATGTCAGCAGATGCGTGTATCACCATACACTGTGAAACAAATTAATCAGCAAAAATACAGCACTGCAGAATAGTGTTGCAATAACCTTTTGCTATATAAGCAAAGATTAGACTTAATTTTTAAACAAACAACTAACTGTTCATTTCTTGACTGAACTTAAGGTAACTGTCATGTCATGCTTGTGTTGTCATTATCATGGCAAATGAAAAAAAATTACACTCTTTACTAAGCGCTTTAATGGGAATCTTAGATTGAATCATCTCTCCCATTTAGGGGGTATTCAAAAAATATGAAATGTGAGTGCTCTTCAGCTCTGTATTAATATGATGGCTTAGTCACAATTTAGGGGTATATAAGCATGAAAAGGATAGAACCTCTTGAAAAATGAATCCCAGCGGTCTAATTAATCTAATCACCACAAATTATATTCTCCCTCAGTAATATATTTTCTAGTACACATAGAAATATAAAAAGTGTAATTTATAGATAGTCCAATAAGCTAATCTGTTCTCTGTGTTACTATACTGTTACTACCTCCAGTATCATGAGATGTATTAATATTTATTGACCTTTTTGGTCATTTTTCTTTGAAAAAAACACTTGTCAGAGCCAAGTCAGCATTGTATGGTAAGAACATATCTGCACTGCAAGTGTAAAACATCTGAATGCTACTTTTGTGTGCGTTGGATCTAAGTGCAGTGACGCAAGCGGTGTGAGGACACCTGAGCTAACTTGGCTTTACAGCTGTGAGCTGTGTGCGCCACGGGGTCTCAGGGCAGTGCTGGCCTGGAGGAGCCTCCACAACAGTCTGTCATGTCGGAGGACTTTGAAAAAACATCCGGGTGTATGTCCACTCTGCAGTCAATACAGCAAAGTGAAAAAAAAAAAAAAACAACAAACAAACATAAATGAGCACACTGAATTGATAAATTACATTCAGGACTTGTGACAGCGAGGGCAAAAGTGAATGTTTGTATGAATGTCTTTCTTGTAGTTGGATGGAAGGAGGCATTTCTTCCCTCTAGGTAAGTGTAATGGAAGAAAGATTTGTTCAGGCTGTTACATTCCTTAGAGAACAACATTGTTTCTGCTAGTACCACTTACCGTTTAATTTATGAAGAGTCACGATTTGGGGGTGTTACAAGGCATGACCTCTGCCTCCACCATTGTTACTGCCCTAGCCTAATTAATTGCAGCTTCCAGTTTATATCTGACAAGGCAGCACATACAACTGTGAACCACCGATAAAAATGAACATTCAGGAATTATGGTTAGACATAAAAATATATATTAATGAGATAAATAATGAAGCAAACTGAAGCATCCTGGGGGAAACAAAAGAAGGAAACATAATAAAAAGAAAAAAACTTGTGGCAATCTGACAATACTACCCATTCCGTTATCATTTCATTATAGAATGGGTATCAAAGGGAATGCTGGCTAGCTTTTCGGTGTAGTAGTCCACCTAGCGCTTGAACATAATAAACTTCATGTTAGGTCATGACCTAAGTTGTTATTTTCTTCAAGTAGCCTGCCAAGTATTCCACCAACAGCCTCACTGTTCTGCTGCAGTGCAAGGAGAGGTTAGCTAATAGTTTCTCTTGAGAGGTACTTCTCCCTAAATATTTCTCTGTGATACCAGCTTCCAGTCAGCCTTTGGAGCCTTGAGAAGCTGTTAGGGGATATCTGACCTTGTGCTGGGCACGTGAGGATAGACCAGTCTCACCATTTAGACCTGCCTCTTCCTAGGGAATTAAATTCCTGTGACTTGGCAGCTCCCCTGAGATCACTTACATTATCTGGAATGCTCTGATGTAAAAGCTAAGTAAGTTTATTATAGTAAAAAGCCAAGCTAGTGAAATCAAATATTGTATTTGGAAATGGATACAGGAAAGTAAAACAGGACATACATGATTGGTTTGATTTCTGGTTTCCTCTCTTCAGTTAGCAGACTCTGATGCCAGGCTAACTCCCAAGAAAATTCCTCCAGCCTGTTAGAGCTGGGTTACAATCACATAGGCAGGGCATGCACCCAAGTTTGCCTTCTCAAAGGGTTTGATGACTGGGTTGTTACTGTACTCAGTAAGATTTCTATTGCATGTAAAATCATTTAAGGGTTTATGGTAACTTCTAGTCCTGGTGACCAATCCAACCTCTTCAACCTTATGTCCTGTGCCATGGTGTTCTGGCTGACATGGGTTCATATTTATCGCATGAAGGTACCTTTGAATGTAAGTTCCAGCTAAGTGGAGTTCACTTAGTCTTAATACATTTGTTTACAGTCAGAGGTGTCAAACGATGGTAATTATGCCTTTTTTGGCAGCCAGTTGGTGAAAGTAATATCTTCTCTGACTGCATTTATTTAAATGTATGTTTTTATAACATGTAGCTTAGAATCATTCATTACATAAATATACAAATGAGAATAGTGACTGTTTAGTAGCTCGTTAGAAATTAAATGTGGCTAACAATGCTGTGTTAAAAATTGGTAAATCCACAATATTAGTAAAACTGAGAACTACAGAATAAGGGAGATTTCTCATATTTGGTTACAACAGCTTTACAAGAGTTTGGTTCTCTGACCATTTTGGAGTCTGTGCTAAACTAGAAATGAAAAGTACAGTACTGAAGGGGTGCTCAAAAAAGACAGAATGGAGCTTAAAAAGTTTCAACAGAACAGCAGCCAGAAAGATCAAAGATATGAAACAACTTCAGTACAGGGAGCTGGGCTGCTTCACCTGCAGGAGAGTGTCATGGAAAAAGCAAGCAGACATTGACCATCTTTCCTAATACTTAACTGAAATTAGAGTATGGCAATCTCAAATAAACCAGAAATACCATTTGTAGTCCACTTTTATACTCTTCCCTGGTCATCTACTGCTGCTCACTGTTCGAGATCAGATATCAGGCTACATACTCTTGAGTGCGGCCATTCTTATGTTCTATGGACCCATGCTAAATATATCATGGCAAAAATGTGTGTAATTTATATCATGGAGTAGATGACTGGGAGTTACGTTGCCAGAATTCTCAGAAACAAAATACACATTTGGAAAAATGGATTTTATCTGGCTTTTAAGATTGGTATAGTCTTTGCGGTGTTCCTAATACAACAGAGCTCCTATTGTCACCGTCACTGGGGAGGGAAGGGTAGGAGATGGAGATCCTGGGCATCTTTGGGCACTCCTGGCTTAGCTACACAAGGGAGAGCTGCTTTTGTTTGTAAGTGTCTGTTTGCAAACCAAATAATCTGAGTGGGTGACCAGAGTGGTCACATCCTTTTTCTGGGTGCACGAATGGCGACAGTACAATGAAGGAGATCTGTGCCTCCCGAGGATCGCAGGGAAAGGAAGATTCTCACAAGTCCAGCTCTACTTACCTTACAGTTTTCTGTCTAGAATTGCAGAAGTCAGATGGAGGAAGGCCCATAATTTTGCTGCAATCCTTTCACAAGCATTAAAGCAAGCTTCTTAAAAATATTATGCTAAAGTTAGAGCTGAGGGTTAATTTTAAAAATCATAAACATATGGTTTGTCTGTTCCCAGATGAAAAGATAAATCAGAAAAAAATTGTAGTTGGCTTGAAAGCTATTTAAACATCAGTTTATATAAAATGTCTTCAATCTGTGTTAAGTTCTATGGGGAGGATCCTTCAGCTAATTGTTTAAAAAATACATACCCATACAAACGTAAGTACTCAGAGCAAAGAGATTCAGCTCTGGATTAGGGAATGCAAATCAGCTCCAGGAATACAAGCAGCAAAGCTAACAAGAGATTAGCATAGAAGTGACAAAGCTAACAGGGGATTCACTTTCAGAAGAGCTTACCAGTTTATCATTATGAACAAAAAATATAACATAAAAAAGGAGATGAGAACAAAAATAACCATGAAGGAAAATATACAGGGTAAAACTACTAAACTATAGCTGCAGTGAATATATTGCACTGTATTTCTAAGCACAGGCCTAAACATACACTTCACACCAAACCTGCCTTACATCCAACCGGGTGCAAGCCCAAGGTAAAAGCAAGGTGCTTTAAATTAATTCCAAAGCCTCACCCACATTATTCAGCAGTTGAGCTTCAAGCATGCTTCCATGCAGAGTTAGATAAAGTCCCACTATAAATAGGTAAATTGGGTTTGCCTTAGAAATCATAGCAACAGTTGGGCACAGACCTTTGCTACTTGGCTGATACTGCTTATATTCCCAACACACACACACACACACACACACACACACACACACATGTATATGAGAGTACAAACCTGAATGACCCATCAGTCAAAAGAAGGGGGTAACCTTTTTACCATACAGTTGAGAGGCACTAAGGACAAGAAGTTAGAAGGTTTGTACAAATAACAGATCATATAAATAAAATGTTAAAACAGTGATGTCCTAGGGAACACTGGAAATTATATGAGTGCAATTAAAATTTGTCCTGAAATGTGGAAACTGGCACCCAAAGTTTATTTTGGCTGCAGAACAGTAGAACTGCATTGGTTGTTATTTCACATATACCTTTTAAGTTTTATTTTTATATGTTCATAGTATAATTATATCCCACTTAAAAAAAAAAAGCTCAGTGTGCTGAACTGTACTATCACTCTGCATGGGAAGTTTGAAAAGACTGAGAAAGCTGAATTCAGTTCAGAGAGGGCCTCACCCTAAATCATTAACAAGGTTTTTCTTGTAAGCTGAATGCTCCAGCTCCAAGTTCTGCTTCAATGGGAAGGAACATCTGCTTTTCTTTACCTCCACTCTGTAGAGTGGGTAGCAGATACCTTCCTGATAAGAAGCTTGGAATAGATTGTTCTTGTGATTATCAGACATACCCAACCTAACTCTCATCCTCTTACCTGCAATGGTTTTCTTTCAAAATATTGGTTTGACCTTATTTTTGAAGATTTAGCTGTCAGTAATAACATACTGGTTCCCATTCCAGAAGTAATAGGAAAGTTACAACACATGAGGGATCCGAAAGATAATTGCAGTGAACTTCAGGTCCTTTCCCAATAGGCAACAAAACTGCAGTCCCTTAGAAAGTTAAACATTGGAAGAAATAACCTCCATATGCTGGCAAATGGATTAGGAAACCTTTCCTTGGTAAAGCTGGAAGTATAGGTAAAGCATAATAAAAAAATTATGAAAGTCACAATTTGTTGCAGCCTGCCGCTACCATAGTGGATACATGTGAAACATCGTACGTATTCATTTCTGTCCATCTAAAACAACTATTTTGTCCTTAACTGTATAAGGAGTTAACACACTTACTTGATGTTCATTTTACTCCTAATGAAAGGCACTTACATTTTTAAACATTTTAAATTTCAATGACTTCATCCCAGTCTTGTCTTTAGATTGCAGACAATGCAAGTTGAGTACTGTACTGTATCACGTTCACTGAACTTCAAGTACACACTTCTGATGATCTGGACTAACTCAGTCAGAAACATTTGCTCTTCACAAATATTTCAATGAATCACACCTGTCACAGATGAATTAGCAGCATCCTGAAAGGATACTTAAGTAAATCTGTGTACCTAATTCTCCACTGACAGCACCTTGCAAAGACCTTTAAACCAATGCAAAGGGCAAATCCTTTACCATCCCTATTTAGTAGGCTGTTACATTGCCTTTGGACAGGTGTAAATTAAAATTATCCTCACAAATTTACTTGGGATGCTAGATTAATTACATTTCCCAATTTAATTATGCTGACATAATATCTGTGACAGGCATATTGCACATTATTCCACTTTTGGGTCAGTCAGTCTCAAACCATTCATTCTTGAAGCCCCATCGTTATTATGCCTGCATTAAACTCAAGAGTGTATTTGTGATGGTGTCACACCTGAATGGTGCAGGTTAAGGAGGACATGGTGCCGTTTGCCAATCTATCTTCCCTCCATTGCTATAGATAACTAACCTTCAAGACAAGTGTGCCTGCATATTTTACTCAGATTTCTGTGGTTATTACTACTGAAACAGAATAATATCTGCAACTTTTGAACTGCAGCGCTACCTTTAAAATTTAAAAATCTAATCTTTAAGTCAAAAGAAATGATGTGGAATTTCCTGTGGAACCTGTAGAAGTAGATGTCCTGTCCTTATAGCAGTTCTATGGGATGTAAGCATCTTAATCTTGTAGGCTTTACTGACAGTCTCCTAAGAGTCTGGGAAAACAATTTCAGGCTGATGACAGTTAAGCCTCCAATACTGAGATCACCTGTTTCTATTTAACTGCGATGTAATTGCTACAGTTATAACTCTCTACCATAACAGTCACAGAATATGGTATCAGGCAATAACAGAAAACAGCAGAGTTACTTAAGAGAAATCTGAAGACTTGGCTTTTTAATTCCCTTAACATATGGTAAGTGAAGAATTCAGAGTCTATTTTCAGAGTTTGAAGTCTTCTATATGCTGCTGGATGGTCTTGGCTTAAATAAAGCTGTGGGTACTTTGCATGGTATGCTCTGTTGAATGTTGAAATTCATCTTCCTCCCACATTTTTTCCTTACCCCCACGCCCCTCCCGAAAGGTAGAGTTAATAATGCCACCCATTGTATGTTCCTGAAAATCCTTCCACCTACCCAATATTTGTACTGTACTCACATTTCTTCTTTCGTTGTTAAAAAGACAGTAAGTCCTTGCTTGTGGTGGGTTGCCTTGGCAAGACTCTATATATAGTTTCTGCTTGTACCTTGGGGTTCAGCTGGGTACTTTGATTCTCAGGCAAGAAGGAGGGCACCTAAGACCTTACTACTTTTGACAAGTTACCTTGACATATTGCTTTCTAAGTCTCAGTGACTTACTGCAATACACACAGTGGGATGACCAGTTTCAGAAACAGCCTTTAAAAGTGTTGATCTGATGCTTGCTGATTTGTGCAACAAGGCAAAATACTGACCTTAAAGCCTTTACTAGATTTGAATGGTGTATTTTTTTTCTTTACACAGAGATTAATATTCTTTTAGTCTTAAATTACTTTCAAGTGAGTTTGAAGTGAAAATTCTGACCATTAACAAGTCAAATTTATATGCAAGAACAGACTAATACGTGTGTGTGTGTTTTCCTCTCTAGCAGCAACTCGGACAATACTTGTGTCTGCACAAAGTCAACATTTTTAGATGTTAAAAATGCTGGATACAAAAAACCCCCACATGATCTCAGTTGACTAGCTACGCATAATGCACTTAGGAATTACTTTTACTATGCTTAATATTTTTKGTTCTTACAGGTGATTAAAGTTGAGCAATTATATGTTGGTTTGTGGTTTTTTTACCATAAATGACAATGTATTTTAAGTCATTTGTGTTAGATTGTAATCTGTACGTGATACTGGCTAAGTTACTTGCAACAAACGTTGCACAATTTCCTAACCCATAGACCTCAGAGATCAGGCCTGTGCTTATTGTAAAACTTCTGCTCTGGAAGGTTTTTTCCTCGCTTACTTTTATTTAATTTTCAACTCCTGATTGATATGTCTAGATTTGCTCTCTGGTTGTTGATTACTGCTTTTCAGAAAGCAAAGTCCACTTAGCTGGCTTAGGAAACCATAAGGGATCAGGAAAATGGCAAACTTCTATGGCCTCTGCAAATATGTTCCTGACCTTTTAGTTATGTTGCTAATAATGGGTGGCGTAGTGGCCACAACTGCTTGAACAGACTTTTTCATTCCAGCAGAACGATGATCATCTATTTTGGTTTTTCCCAGTTACTTTTTCTTTTTTTCTGTGATAGGTGTTGTATATCAGCTGACGACTATTGTCACTCCCCAGTAAGGTCAGCCAACTGTGGGAACACTTTGCCCACTCCTTTCTTAAAGGAGGTTGGTTAGTAAAACTTACAGTAAGGGTGAATTGCTATTCTGGCTTTCTGTGACACTTCAAAGTGCAAATAGAGTGATACGCTATGCCGCCTAGTGTAACTAACTTTCCTATCAACAACTACACAACACTCAAATTAACTCCATGTCCATTACCAACGTGCAAAAGAAATCTTCAGGGGTTTTGAATTATTGGGGATATAATATATCCACATGGATTATATTCAGCTTTTGATGAGATTACAGTTTTGGTGAATAAAGGTAACTGTAAATCTAATAAACTTGGTCTTTTGACAGGTTCTTTACTTACAACAACATGGTTTTTAACAAATTAACATCAAGTAGCTTCAATAAAGTAGATTGAGGACAGCTACTTGTTTATCAGATTATCTGTCAATAAAGAATCATCACATCAGGATGCTTCTAGTGGGGCTTTGCAGAGAGCAGCTGAATGCTACTAATAAACATTTTTATTACTGTTSCAGAAAAAAAATGTCGTAGACACACTGCTGACAAAACCTGGAGACTGGTGATAATAACAAAACAGTCTTGTTGAATCACTTAGATCACATAGCAGGCTGAAGATATTTAAGAAAACAAGCTTTTATACATCTATAAAGAAGAATTGCAGTCCCTGGGCATGGACAGGGGAATCCTGAAAAGGATTTACAAGAGAAAACCAGTTCACAGTAAACCTCAGTGTAATCTGATCCTTGGATGTAAACAAAGAAGCAGGGACTTAATCTCTCAGGGTGATGTTGCTGACTGCAGTGTTGGAATACTACATATTCTACTGCTGTTCACATTTAACAAATTGGAGAAGGCAGAGAAAAGAACCAAAAATCACTAAGTGCTGAGAAAATGCCTTCAAGGAAGAGACTTAAAAACCTAATCTGTTTACTATGTCAAAAAGAAGATTGAAAGGTGACTTGACACAATGCGTAAGTATTTCCTTGAGGAGCAAATACCTGGCATTAAAGGTCCTTCTACTTCAGCAAAGAAAGGCTTTAATAAACCATAATAACTAGAAGTCAGACACCGTCAAGGTAGAAATAGGACATGCATTTTTAAAAAGAGGGATGTTTGTGCACTGATTCAAACTGAGGGAAAGAGACAGAGTCTAACTGTTGATCTTTGGCACAAGATGTTGTGGTTTAACCCGGCAGGCAGCCAAACACCACACAGCYGCTCGCTCACTCCCCCCTCCCCTCAGTGGGATGGGGGAGAGAATCAGGGGAAAAAAAGTAAAATTCGTGGATTGAGATAAAGACAGTTTAATAAAACAGAAAAGGAAGGGAAAATAATGATGATAATAATAATAATAATGGTAGAATATACAAAATGAGTGATGCACAATGCAATTGCTCACCACCTGCTGAGCAATACCCAAGCAGCAATCACTACTTCCTGGACCACGCCTCCTCTTTATATATTGAGCATGATGTCATATGGTATGGAATACCCCCATTGGCCAGTTGGGCTAGCTGTCCCAGCTATGCTCCCTCCCAGCTTCTTGTGCACCTGGCAGAGCATGGGAAGCTGAAAAGTCCTTGACTAGTAGACTACCTAGCAACAACTAAAAACATCAGTGTGTTATCGACATTCTTTTCATACTAAATCCAAAACACAGCACTAGGAAGAAAATTAACTCTATCCCAGCCGAAACCAGGACACAAGACTAAATGTGTTTTTATAAAATAAGCTGTTGGCATCAACTGGCTGAAATTCAATGGCAGATATCATACATAAGGTCAGAGTAGATGATCTAATGCTCCCTTCTAACCTTAAACACAAGTGAAAAAAACCTTCCCCAAAACCCCTATGAATATTAAGTATCAGAACTACAAAGCTAAATGACATCTGCATTCACTAGTGTGTTTCAGGGTAGATGCTAATAATTAGTTTCATCAGTAGATGCTAATAATATGCATCTACTTCTTTAAGTGTTGAACTCTACAATCAGAAATCTGAGTAGAATATTATGGCAAACAAAGCTACTTAATTCATGTAATATAATCAACTCAAACGATGGTATATAAATTGAGTTCGAGTCTTGATGTGGTGAGGACAAAATCTGAGCGGCAATAGCCCAGTAGAGAAAAATATAGTTCTGCTGCTGTATCAACAAGAGAAAGTCACTTGTATCCTTCATCAAGTTAGCAAGCAGATAACCAGTAGATGAGTTTTCACCACACGTATTATGTTGTCTAGCAATATGATTGCTCCTACTCCTTATGCAGTTCCCACCTGCTAAAGCACAAAATATTTTTTTCAGCAGAAGAATCTAGTGCATGTAAAGGGCCAAGGCCTTTCAAAAGGAACTTCATGCAGCTATTCAAGAGGAATACTTAACAGATCATGAGTGACTATACTGCAATGCACACACGCCTTCTGCATCAGGAGGCTGGCATCAGCAATGCCTGGCTCCCACCTAACCCACCATGTTATGTACTCTCCCACCACATAACAGCATGCCAAACTTATCAGTGGTAATCACTCAAAACTGTCCAAAACTTTGGATCAAATGCTATAAATTAATTTCAGTCATTCTTCTTCCTTAGATAAATTAACTCTGTGCTGTTCTTTTGCCTCTGGTTGTCATTTATGTATTAAAACGTAAGAATTGATCCAATTACTTGGTGATTTAGCCATATAAAACAGAAGAAAATCAACATTCTTAACAAAAACCTTTTTTTAGTAGACAATAAAACCTTAACTGGGTATCTTATACCTTATACTATCCTATAATACTAGTACAGGTAGTAGTAGAAAAGAATATCTGGAAAAGTTTGCCAACCATAAGAAAATTGAGGAGGATTTAATTTCAATTGTGATTTGTGCAAAACGATCTTCACCTCATTTACATATTTTCTTAAAGATTGAAAGTTAATTCTATAAATGGACAAATGCACTATATTTTGCAGAGAAAAGAATGAATGCAACGAATAACAAAAGTCAAAATTCATACGGTGATATTTTTCTCTGTGGCCAAATCTAAAAACATAGGTAGTAATAAGTCCTAATACCTAGAAAAGGTTGTTTCATTTATAGATTTGTCTTAAAGTTGAAGCTTCCAGGCACATAATAACAGCTTGCTAGTGGTTATAATAGAGTTTAAACCCTGTGAAATCAACAGGATTTTTTTTTTTTCGCAGCTATTTATTGCTACATCAGAGTAATCCTGAATGAGGAATAGAACTGGTAACAGTCTAGTTAAGAACAAGTCCTGTACAGAAAAAGAAAATTAAAAAATTTGCAGCATTAGTATCTCCAAAACAAAACATGTATGCAAGACTTTAGCATTCCTCATTAGGATTGTATTTTACATAATATCTGGATAGGAATTAAGTTTCTTTTAATGACTTTTGAAACATTTCATTGAAATATTTGTTGTGTCTAAGTTTAAAGTACAAGCGGACAGTTTTTAGAGAAATTAATTAAACRTTTTAAATCTTTAAATAAAAGATTATTCCTATGTCTGTATAGGGAGGTCCAGAACATCTCAATTTCAGAAGCAAGTGCAAGACTTCATAGGTAGATTTTGATAAGCAACTCTATGACCAGAATTAAAGGGTTCATAATCAATATCTAAATTGCATGTTAATGACTAAGCCTAAAGACTTCACAGTTCAGAAACTGATGCAGGGAATTTGCCCTTGGGAATAAGTTGAGACATTGCTTAGTTTGTTTCTAGAGGTAATTACTATTAACTTAGGGTTTTTCTCAGTAATGCCTCAAGGGCAAATGAGTAAATCAAGTGTGTTTTGATAATTTGCATATAAGGTACCTTCTTAATTGTATTTAGCCATAAAGCCAAGGCACTTGAATGCTGCTTGGGTAATTGATCTCCAAAGTGCGTCACCTATGTTCTCTCCTCTACATATTTCAAGTTGACATAGATGGCTTAGAAGAAGCATTCTTCTTCTCCCACTTCCCTTTTGGGGCAGTCTCACGCTCCTAGAAATGTAGCAAAGGAGAAATCCCTGTGCTCCACCAAGTCCAAAGGCTACAATTATGCAATGTCCTTATGCAAGCCTGCCAGGTTCTGGATGAAGAGAAAAAGTTGATTCTCCTCTCTCTTTGCATACATCTGCATAATTTCTGGGCACAGTATGGCCCCTTATGAGGTAATATACATCTGCTTTGCAAGAAAACCATCCTTCCTGGCTTAGCAGCATCTTTGAAGGTACTTGCCAGTGGCAAAAGGAGTTGTAGCTCTCAAAGAATGATCACAATGATCACTTCAATTACCAGTGAGCGTGCTGGGGCCCTAGCGAGATTGATCTGGTCTTTTCTGAATTGTCAAACCTTCACTGTAAAGTTGTATAACCCCTATTTCTACATTAACAAAGATACTGCTGACTCAGGACTGTACATCTTTGCCTGTGAAACAAAGCACACAGACTGTCATGGTTCAATCATTGGCCTGTTATAAGAGTCAAAACAGGAATCACTTGTGCCTTACTTCCTCCTCTAAAACCAATGGACGGACCTATTTGAATGCACATTCCAAAAGGCACATGTGAAATGCAGCTGAATCAAGAAAAAATCTCACTTCCATGATCTCCAAAGACATCTAAAAGATGCAGCTTTTGCTTTAGAGCAGTTTAATGCTGTCCTCTTACTGCCCAACATTTAGTACTATATTGAATTTTTCCTTTATGAAGATGTAATAGAAATAATAGTTTACATTTTGAGGTAATTCTAGCCTAATAAAAATGTAATAGTTTGTATGTAATTAAGTCTCTGTATAGCTCCTTTCTTTTATGGTTACTATGGAAGATACTGTAATTGGCTTATGATAAAAAGAAAAATACCCATCTTTCTTACAAGATCAGTGATCAAGAAAGTGTTTTTAATGGTTTACTGTTCATACAACTGCTTTACTAATTTTCTAAAACAACCCCTACTAAAGAGAAAAGAAAAAGGTTTGTTTAGCTTACATCTCCAAATATGACAATGGCAACCCTTTTAAGATTTATCTGAAGTTAATTTCAACTAGTTTAGGTTGTGAGTTTATAGTTCCTCTAGCTAAACCATTATTAGTTCCTAGCCTGTATAATCTGAATGTATACTGAAGGCAGACACATGTCATAACATGAATTAAAGAACTCATCTGAGCAATGGACACCTAGAGTACTACGGCCACAGGGTATTAGCTCATGTCTAGATGAAGTGTAGTTTACTAATCTGTAGCATGAAAAAAAACAAACCAAAACAAACCCGACCATTGCATCCAGAGATGAGCCTTTCAACTTGAGTGTCTCTATTCCCTTGCACTTCCATTTTGGAGATAGTGTAGACAGAGATGTCTGCCTTCACCTGCTGGCTCGCACACCCAGGGCAGGGAAACTTTAAAAGCTAGGAAAGCTTGTGAGCAAATAATGCTCATTATGAGTGCCAACATGTGGAAGTAGTATCAAGTAGCAAGTGCTGTAAATCACAGCCTTGAATGCTGTTTACTAATACCTGCTTGCAGACAAGCTCCCATAAATCTTTTAATATAACTGCTAGGGTGAAAATGTGTTGAACCTCCATGTTGTTTAAAATGTCTTTCCTCAAGACTTTGCGCAGACTACAGTTGTTAATGGTAAGACACAAAAAAACGGAAATATCTCCACATTTGAGGTCAGGACATAGATGCCCATTGAGTAACATCTTTGATAACTCAAAGGAAGCCCTGAATGTGGAAAGGTGGAAAGCTCTTTCTTTACAGGTGTACAGGATAGGTTGCCAGTCTGCTGAGCACTGTCTTCTGTTACATACCGTTGCCCCATAAACCCTTTATATTCTTGAAACAACATAAGAGCTTCCCTGTAAATGAGAAAGTTTCAGTCCCAAGTAGGTATTTATCTGCTTTGCCTAACTTTTATGGGAAGTTGCAACTCTTTTCCAGTGACAAGTGATTCCTCCTAGAATTGAGTCCTGTCTCTTACTTTTTGCATTTCTAGATAAGCATTAAGACAATCAGAGGTTTCTCTGCACTCTAGGTTTTGATTTTCTCAATCAGTCCTGTGATAGAGTGGTGCTACAAAGAAAAGGTTTCTGTATATGGGATCTTGCTTCTGTCATACGCAGAAATACAAACTGTGACCGTTTCATGTCAACAACCCTAGTAACACCATTCCCCAGGTATCTAATCATATCAAATATATAATTTTGAGCTGGGAGTATAATACAACTTATTTTCTACTTTAAATGGATGACTATATTCTTAAAAATCAAATACTTTTTTTTTTTTTTAAACCATCTACAGTTCTGTTCCTATTCAATGCTGTTGTCATGGTTTCACTAACTGTGGTGTTATGGGTTAACCCCGGTTGGCAGCTCAGCACCACGCAGCTGCTTGCTCAGCTCCCCCCCCCCAGTGCGACGGGAGAGAGAATTGGAAGGGTAAAAGTGAGAAAACTAGTGGGTTGAGATAGAGACAGTTCAATAAGTAAAGCAAAAGCTGTGTGCATGAGAAAAGCAAAATAAGGAATTCATTAACTACTTTCCATCAGCAGGCAGATGTTTATCCATTTCAAGCAAAGCAGCGTTTCATCACACATAACAGTGACTCGGGAAGACAAATGCCATAACTCCAAATGTCTCCCCTTCTTCCTCCTTCCCCCAGCTTTTATTGCTGAGCACAATGTCATATGGTATGGGATATCCCTTTGGTCAGTTGGGTTCAACTTCTTGTGCACCCCCAACCTACTCACTGGCAGGGCAACGTGAGAAGCAGAAAAGGCCTTGACACTGTGCAAGCACTGTTCAGCTATAGATAAAACACCCCTGTGATATCAAAACTGTTTTGGTCACAAAGCCAAAACACAGCACCATACCAGCAACTATGAAGAAAATTAATTCTATCCCAGCCAAAACCAGTACAATCTCCACCCTTTATTCCACACCATTTAAGTCATGCTCAGGTCCCATACTATCCAATACGTTTTAACTAACCACCAATCCCCTTCCCCTCCTTTGATTTATATAGATATTATTCCCTTAGTCTATGGGCCACTCCTGTAAAATGTCCACTCAGTTCATTTAGTCCATGACTTGGGGTCTATCTGTAATGGCGGTCACTCAGGACAGGAGAGGTGGTGTGTTGCATGGAGTTATTGGGCACCAAAACCAGCTCTGGTCAGGTCACTGCTGCACTTGCACTGCTTCTTGTGAGGCTCGTCCTCCATTGGTTCGGGTGGTTCCTGCTATAGTACCTAACATCTGTTAGTCTGCTGTAAGCTATAGCACAGACATACCTTGAACTTTTCTATGAAATCTGTGTCAATGATCTGGCTTAAGTTTCTAAGCAAGTTTTAAAGACTGGGCAAATGTCTGGGTCCCATGGGTCATGAGAAAATGCCAAACCTAGTTTCTTCCATTTCCACAAAACTGGGAACTAGCCCTGTAGAGAGCATTACAAGCAGATAATTGTTCACATGAAAAACTTTGGACTAGTCTCAAATGCTCCCCACAACCCAGATAAGAAGTGAGCATGTGCTGTGATTGCAAGTGAAATGAGTGAAATAAATATACTTTCTTTTTTTGTGAAGAAACATAAATGGAAAACTATAGAATGTCCTCATCACTAGTAGTGAGCATTTCTAAGAATGCTTAAGCAGTCCACGTGGTTCCTCTGTACTAGGTGTTACAGGAATTAAGAAAGAAGAAGAAAAAAAAAAAGCCACCAAATGTTGCATTACTATGTTTTCTTGAAAACAGGGATTTTTTTAATCTTTATTTAGTAACTCTATTTGAAATGCCAGTGAGGTGGCTAAATTGTATCCCTATCACTCAAGGTTTGCTGAGAGAGAATGGATTTGGGACTGCTAGTTGTCATTGTTAAGTATTTAATTACAGAAAAGCTCTGATCAGGCATCGCTCTCCCTCTTCCCTTCTCCTCCATTCTTCTCCCAAAAAAGAAAAAAGTTCATTTTCCTTGCAGAAAGTGAATGGTGGTCACTGTCACTGTGACCACATCTACAATTTTAAAGTAAAATGCTTATAAATCTTTTGCAACACCTTTTTAAAGGACAATTAAGCTCTATTTTTATGATATGCATTGGCGCTCGCAAGCCATGTGAGGGACAACCAGGGGATCAGGCCCAGCCAGCATGGGTTCATGAAAGGCAGGTCCTGCTTGACCAACCTGATCTCCTTCTATGACCAGGTGACCCGCCTAGTGGATGAGGGAAAGGCTG